>CASHTH010000067.1:0-37267 GCA_030341885.1 Geodia barretti
AAAATGAAACGAACCAACTATCCTTAATGCTTTGACTAAACTTGCAGTATGGAATGGTAATGTCTTCTATTTTGCTATACCTATCCCTATCACACCCAGATTTGGCTGTCTCAAGGTGTCAACGATTTCGCTTTTTTGAGCACAAGAAAGGAAAATGAGACGAGCTAACTATAGTTGGAGAATGGAATGGTATTGTCTTCTATCTCACTATACTTATCCCTATCACGCCCAAATTTGGCTCTCTCCCCTATATAATGGTGTCAACGATTTCGCATTTTTGTCTTTTCATGAGCGGAAAATGAGACTAGCCAACTATCCTTAATGCTTTGACTGTATGGAATGGTGATGAGTTATATCTTTCTGCATGTATCCCTATTAAACCAATGCCTATCTCGCCCAAATTTTGCTGTTCCCCCAAATGATAGTGTCAACGATTTCACATTTTTTTACACCCTTATATAGGGGAGACACAAAGTTTGGGCAAGATTTTTTGTGTGAACATGAACGAAAAATGAGACAAGCCAACAATCCTTAAAACTTACTCAAAGTTGCCGTATTGAATGGAAATGTCTTCTATCATGCTGCACGTGTCCCCAAATTTTGCTCTCCCCCCTATATAAGGGTGTCAACGATTTCGCATTTATCTTTCTGATTCAACCAATGCCTATCTGGCCCAAATTTTGCTGTCCCCCCCATTAATGATGGTGTCAACGATTTCACACCCTTATAATTATAGGGGACACAGCAAAGTTTTGGCAAGATTTTTTGTGTGAACATGAACGATAATTGAGACGAGCCAACAATCCTTAAAGCTTTGAGTAAAGTTGCAGTATTGAATACCTATCCCCATCTTGCCCAAATATTGCTGTCCCCCCTATGTAAGGGTGTCAACGATTTCACATTTTTTGTAGGCACATGAACGTAAAATGAGACAAGCCAACTATCCTTAATGCTTTGACTAAAGTTGAAGTATGGAACGATAATGTCTTCTATCTCGCTGCACCTATATAGCCCAAAGTTGGCTGTCTCCCCTAAGTGCTTCAACGATTTCGCTTTTTTTGTGGGCACATGAATGGAAAAAGAGACAACCCAACTGTCCATAATACTTTGACAAAAGTTGCAGTAAGACATTTTAATGATGGTGTCAATGATTTCGCATTTTTTGTAGACACATAAACGGAAAATGAGACGAGCCAATTACCTTTAATGCTTTTGCCGAAAGTTGGAGTATGCGATGGTAATGTCTTCTATCTCGCTGCACCAATGCCTATCCCACCCACATTTTGCTGTCCCCATGACGATGTCAACGATTTTACATCTTTTGTAGACACATGAACATAAAATGAGACGAGCTAACTATCCTTTATGTTTTAACTATAGTTGGAGAATGGAATGGTTGTCTTCTATCTCGCTGTTCTTATCCCTATCACACCCAAATGTGGCTGCCGTGAGGGTTTCAAGGATTTAGCATTTTTTGTAATCACATGAAAGGAAAATGAAACAAACCAACTATCCTTAATAGTTTGACTAATGTCGCAGTATGGAATGGTAATGTCTTCTATCTTGCTGCACGTATACCTATCACGCCAAAATTTGGCTGTGAAAGTGTGTCAACGATTTCGAATATTTGTTGGCACATGACCAGACAAAAGAGACAACCCAACTATACTTAATGCTGTGACTAAAGTTGAAGTATGGAATGGTAATGTCATTTATCTCGCTGCACCAATGCCTATCCCACCCAAATTTTGCTGTCCCCAAAATGATGGATGTCTCAATTTCTTTAGGCACATAAAACTGGAAAGAGATAAGTCAACTATCCTGAATGTTTTTACTAAAGTTCAAGTATGGAATGGTTAATGTCTTTTATCTCGCTGCATCAATGCCTATCCCACCCAAATTTTGCTCTCCCCTTAATGATGATGTAAACGGTTTCGCAATTTTTGTACGCACATTAACGTAAAATGTGACGTGCCAACTATCCTTTATGCTTTAGATATGGAATGGTATTGTCTTCTATCTCGCTGTACTTATCCCTATCACACCCACGTTTGGCTGTCTCCCCTGCTCTGACTCTATGGAATGGTATAGTGTTCTATCTTGCTGCACGTATCCCTATTCAACCAATGCCTATTTCTCCCAAATTTTTCTGTGCCCCCAAATGATGGTGTCAACGATTTAACATGTTTTACACCCTTATATGGGAGACAGCAAAGCTTGGGCAAGATTTTTTGTGTGAACATGAACGAAAAATGAGACGAGCCAACAATCCTTAAAGCTTTGAGTAAAGTTGCCGTATTGAATGGAAATGTCTTCCTGCACCTATCCCCATCTTGCCCAAATATTGCTGTCCCCCCTATCCGGGTGTCAACGATTTCACATTTTTGTATGCACATGAATGTATAATGAGACAAGCCAACTATCCTTAATGCTTTGACTAAAGTCGAAGTATGGAACGATAATGTCTTCTATCTCGCTGCACCTATATAGCCCTATCATGCCCAAAATTGGCTGTCTCCCCTAAGTGCTTCTACGATTTACAATGATGGTGTCAATGATTTCGCATTTTTTGTAGACACATAAACGGAAAATGAGACGAGCCAACCACCCTTAATGCTTTGCTGAAAGTTGGTGTATGGGATGGTAATGTCTTCTATCTCGCTGCACCAATGTATCCTTAATAGTTTGAATAAAGTTGCTGTATGGAATGGTAATGGCTTCTTTCTCGCTGCAAGTATCCCTATGACGCCAAAATTTGGCTATACAAGTGAGTCAACGATTTCGCATTTTTTGTTGGCACATGAGCTGGAAAAAGAGACAACCCAACTATACTTAATGCTGTGACTAAAGTTGAAGTATGGAATGGTAATGTCTTCTATCTCGCTGCGCTAATGGCGATTTCGCCCAAATGAAATGATAGTGTCAACAATTTTGCATTTTTTGTAGGCACATGAACGGAAAATGAAACGAACCAACTATCCTTAATTCTTAATTAAAGTTTTTTAGTATGGAATGGGTATGTCCTCTATCTCGCTGCACTTATACCTATTACGCCCAAATTTGGCTGTCTACCCTATACGCATTTTTCGTTTGCACATGAACGGAAAATGAGACGAGCCAAACACGTTTAGCTAATGTCTCTGTACTTATCACTATCACACCCAAATTTGGCTGTCTCTCTTATATAAGGATATCAACGATGTCGAATTTTTTGTTGGCACATTAATGGAAAATGAGACAAGCCAACTATACTTAATGCTTTGAAAAAACTTGTGGTATGGAATGGAAATGTCATCTACCATGCTGCCATCTTGCCCAAATTTTGCTGTCCCCCCTCTATAAGGTGTCAACGTTTGTAGGCACATGAACGGAAAATGAGACGAGTCAACTATCCTTAATGCTTTGACTAATGTTTGAGAATGGAATGGTAATATCTTCTATCTCGCTGTACTTATCCCTATCACACCCAAATTTGGCTGGCTCCCCTATATAAGGGTGTCAACGGATTTCGCATTTTTTGTGGGCACAAATGAGACGAGCTAACTATCCTTAATGCTTTGACTAATGTTGTAGAATGGAATGTTAGTTGTCTTCTATCTCGCTTTGCTTATCCCTATCACACCCACATTTGGCTATTATAAGGGTGTCAACGATTTCGCTTTTTTTTGGCACATGAAAGCAAAATGAAACCAACCAACTATCCTTTCTGGTTTGACTAAAGCTGCAGTATGGAATGGTGATGTCTTCTATCTTAAAGCACGTATCCCTATCTCGCCAAAGCAGTACTTAGTATATAGCAATGGGCATGGTACCTAGCATCATAGATGTATGGGGCTATGATATGGAGCTTTGTTAATCATCTTCTTCTTCTTCTTCTTCCTGTACAGCCAGCATAACTCAAAAACCGAAAGAGCTAAAGCTAAAAAATTTGTAGGAATGTGGATATCGATAACCACATGTGCAATTTCATACTTTTTTGTTTGTAAACGATGGTTTTTACTATAAAAGTGCCCCAGGCAATACATTGTTATGGAATTTTAATGGATGTGTCAGTGTAACTCACAATTAGTAGGAGCTGTGTGAATGAAAGTTTGTATACATAATGTATTCAATAGCCAATATGGAAAATCACAACAACACGCCCAAATTTTGCTGTCCCCCAAATGATGGTGTTAACGATTTTGCATTTTTTGTAGACACATGAACGGAAAATGAAACGAACCAACTATCTTAATGCTTTGGCTAAAGTTGGAGTATGGAATCGTAATGTCTTCTATATCACTGCACCTATCCCTATTACGCCCAAATTTGGCTGTCTCCCCTATATCAACGATTTGTGGACACATGAGCGGAAAAAGAGACAGCGCAACTATCCTTGACTAAAGTTGGAGTATGGAATGGTAATGTTATCTATCTCGCTACACGTATCCCTATCACGCCAAAATCTCTCTGTGCCAATGCCTCTCTAACCCAAATTTTTCTGTCCCCCAAATGATGGTGTCAACGATTTCAAAATTTTTTAATGCACAGAGGAACAGCCCAACTATCCTTAATGCTTTGACTGAAGTTGGAGTATGGAATGCTATCTCGCTGCACCAATGCCTATCTCGCCCAAAGTATTAAGTGTCTATGTCCCCCAAATTATATTGTCTATGATTTCGCATTTTTTTGTAGGCACATGAAAAAAATACAAAAAAAATAATTAACCAACTATCTTTCGGTTTGGATTTTGTAATGGTAAATGTCTTCCTATCTTATCTTGCTGCACTAATCCGCTTTCTCCCCCTTTCTCGGCTATATTTTGTTGTCCCCCCAGATGAGGGTGTCAACGATTTGGCATTTTCTGTGGGAAAAAGAGACAGCATAACTATCCTTAATACTATGACTAAAGTTGGAGTATGGAATGCTATCTCTCTACATCGACGCCTATCTCGTCCAAATTTTGCTGTCTCCCAAATGATAGTATCAACATTTGCAAAGTTTTTATTGTGGTATACATGAACGTAAAGAGAAACCCCCACTATCCCCAATCTTTAATAAATGTTTGAGTGAGCGAAACCAATGCCCAATTCAATAGATTGGTGTCAACGATCTCGCATTTTTTTAGGCATATGAAAGGAAAATGAAACAAACGAACTATCCTTAATAGTTTGACTTGTATGGAATGGTAATGTTTTCTATCTCGCTGCACCTATCGCTATCACGCCTAAATTTGGCTGTCTCCCCTATGTAAGTGTTTCATTATTGTCGCATCTTTGCGCAAAGAAAAAAGACGAACCAACTATCCTTAATGCTTTCACTAAAGCTATTGTCTTCTATCCCTCTGGACCGAGCCTATCTCGCCCAAATTTGGCTGTCTCCTCTATGTAATGGTGTCAACAATTTTTTGTGGGCACATGAGCGGAAAAAGAGATAGCCCAACTATCCTTAATGCTCTGACTAAAGTTGTAGTATGGAATGGTAATGTCTTCTATCTCGCTGCACGCATACCTATCACACCCAAATTTGGCTGTCCCCCCTATATAAGTTTGTCAGCGATTTCACATTTTTTGTAGGCATGTGAACGGAAAATGACCATTCTTAATGCTTTGACTAAAGTTGGAGTATCCCTGTCACACCCAAATTTGGCTATCTCCCTTATAAAAGTGTTTCAACGATTTAGCATTTCTTGTGGGCACATGAACGGAAAAAGAAACAACCCAACTATCCTAATGCTTTGACTAAAGTTGGAGTATGGAATGGTAAATACTTGTTAAACCATCTATACAGGCAGACCAGCAAATTAGCTGATTAGGTGCTTCTCTTTGAAAAACTAGTTTCTCAGTTGAATTAAGTGACTCAAATGGGGATAAACCCCTGTCATGTACATGAACAATTTGCTTCTTAGATCGGCATTACGGACAAACAGGGAGGGCTGCAGGTTTGTGGTATCGACCCGTTTCAATTGCCAACTTGTGGCAGCTGACTAGCCTCTTTGTTAGAGCTATTCGATGTTTGTTTTGTAAAAGGTAGTTCTCGAGCTGGAATGATTCCTTGAACAATTTGTATGTTGTCAGTTTATTGCTACCATTTGTTTTTCCAGGAGAGTTGAGTTGGCGATACCAGTCTTGTATAAACTTAAGCTGCTTCATGACTTCATTCACATGATGTGTAGTATGATCAGTGCCGGCCATGTTAAACAAACCTGCTGTGTGTCGTATAGTCGTTTTGTTCTTGTGAGCCAAAAGTTTTTACCATTTTCCAACATGTTCAGTTGTTCTGTGAGCGATTGCTGTTGATACAAATGTAGCTCACTCTTTCCAGAAGAGATGGATTGGAAACTGTCCCTGCAATGCTTCATTAGATGCATTTGTGGTAGATGTAGGATGTACTTCATAAACTGTAATTCAATTTCAATGTCATTCTCGAACCCCCAAATTTCACATCCATAGCAGAGAAGTGGTTTGATGATAGAATTAAACAAGTGTTAAGAGATTGGTACTAGTTATAAAAGTTCGTTTAAGAGCAAAGACAACTTTCTTGGCTTGTAGGCTGATATGGTTTTTAGCCCTATTGAACTTTCCATTTTTGGGTATCCAAACCCCCAGATACTTGTATGTATCTACATTCTCAAGGTATGTTCCTTCACATTTGAAATGGTGATGTTCTCTTGCCCCAAATGCACAGATTTTAGATTTTTCAGTGTTTATTGAGGTTCCATTGACTGCAAAACTCTTCGAGGTTGCCAATTTGCTTATTTAGTCCCATCTGCACTAGATTAGAGGAGAATGATGTCGTTAGCAAACATCTGGGTATCTAATGTTGTTCCCCCCAGGGGTATATACACCTGCCTCATTCTTTGCCTATTCAACTTCTAGTCCACTGATGAGGCATAATAGTGGACTCAAGTTACTACCATGTCGGGACGCCTTTTTGCCACTTGAACACACCTGTTGCCTGGGAGGAGTTTATCTTCACTCTGGCTGTGGCTTTTCTATACACGAACTGCAGAATAGCAATGATTTGATTGCTCAGGCCAATTGAGTGCAGCTTAACCCACATTAGAGTGTGTTCAACATTATCAAAGGCCTTCTTCAGGTCTACATAACAGACAAACAGGGTTGAATTTTTGTTATCTCTATCAGTGTATTCAGGATAAAGATGAAATCTGTTTTTCTTCAGTTAGGTCTAAATCCATATTGTTCCTCTGGGAGAATGCCATAGGTCTCTGCCCATTCACTTAGTCTGGTGTTGAGTATTGCGGTGAATATCTTGTTCAACAAAGTTATTCCCCTGTAATTCTTGGGATCTGCCTTATCTCACGTTTTGATAAGTCCATGAGCCCAACTCTCAGGATAATTTCCTGATGATTGAAAATACCAGTTCGCAGGGAAGTACCTCTGGAAGTGATTTAAACACTTCCGCTGGAATCCATCATAACTGGGGGGTTTGCCACTTTTTAGCTTCTTTATTGCCAGCACCACTTATGCATGTGTCATTACCACATCCAGTTCAGGTATAAAGGTCACAATAGAAAAGTAGAAAACAGATGGCACTTGTGTAAAGATGAAAGTGATACAATTCATCGGTATCCACATTGAGTTTCATTGACTCTTTTCTTGCTTCACCTCTCGATTTATTATTATTATTGTTGTCATAAAGGTGCATACATAGTCTAAAAAAACAGACGGAGAGATAGGGATATAGAAGAAACATAGAGAGTTTACCAGTGGCAACTATCCCTCATGCTTTGGCTACAGTTAGAGTATAGGAATGGTAGCTAATCTCGCTGCACCTATCTTGCCAAAATTTTGCTTTCCCACCCAAGTGAGGGCATCAACGGTTTTGCATTATTTTGTAGAGATAATAATTATACTAGGTTGGCGAGCGGGAGCGACCTAACTTGGGATTTGCCCTCGATGTTCGGGCTGCATAACGTGCCGTCAGCGAACAGCTTTCCTTTCGTGAAGCAAGACAGATATCTTTGCCCACGGACCTGTCGCCGTTTCACGTACCTTCAAGATGAGCTGGAACGGGCATTGAAAATGAGGAAAACCCTGTTTGTTTAGGTAAGGAAAAGGAAAGGCACATCATGCGTACTGTATATTGCCAAACGGTGAGCAGGTGAGCCTGGAGCCGGACCCCGTCTAGGATGCTTACCGCCCGGAGCCGGACCTCGTCTAGGGCTAGGGCAAGGACATCGACAACTCGATGCCCTAGTACTAGCGGTCCGGCTCCGATCCGGGCGTTACGCGCACGTATGACCACATCCCTACGTTGCATATGCGTTCCGCAAACGTTGCGTTGAGGTGGCGAATATGGGTGGGGTCCGAGGAACGCTCTGAGCTCTGTTACCAGCGGTACACCCTGGTCTTTCCGATGGCTTGCACCAGTGCAGTGAGAGTCGACACAAGCATTCGCCGTTTTAGCGTCGCTCACAGCAGGCAACAACTAAACTATGACGTAACCGCGCACACTGATTACATTCAACGCCGTTCTGCAATCTGATTGGACTGTAGGGGTGGTTGAGGCGAACGTCACCTTGATATTTCTTCCGCGCGCGTGAAATGTAATTACGTGACGTAAAGATTGCCGGATAGCTGTGCCATTCTGATCTGGCATGAAGGAGAGCGATTCTAGCCCGCTACAGCACTTAGATCTATATACTAGGAATGCGCACGCGCATATTTTGCCTCGCGCCGGCCTGCCAGCCAATGCGTAAACAGTCCGACTGAGGCCGCTCGTGCGCGCGCTGTACTGACTGCGCGCGAACCGGAAATCTGCGCGCACGGCGGAAGCTAGACTTCCTACGAATGACGGAAGTTACACTTCCTTTTGGTGACTAATTGACATTCCTAAGCGTGACTAATTGACGACGGACGTACGTATATACGCATATCCAACCCGCAGTAGTTGCCTTGCCTCACGCTAACGCGCTCGGCAAATAATAGTTTTCCCCGGTTTTTTCTCGGGGAATATTATACACACCGCGCAGGTGTGCATTTTAAAATTTTTGACGCATGCGCACAAGTTTCGAAAACAGTTGTTCACGTGTAATTTGGGGTAAGATGTCGCAGACCGGTGGTGCTTCAGTCTCATCACATGCAACGAGGGGGATTGTGAAGCAGGTATATATCTAATCTAGGACTCTAGTCAGTATCCGGGTGGAAACATCGGGTGCTATTTGAAAGACGAGAGTTATGGGGTTACTCGAATTTCATTCCCCGCATGTTGTTTTATAGCCGGGCCTAGGCGTCCAGCAGCTGGCTCAATTGGCTACAAGCAATCTTAGGGTCCATTAATTTATTGCCGGCACAGTCCTTGTCTGCCTTGACACATTATGCTCAAAATTTCCCCAATTATTCTATTCCTTATGCTCTCAAACAGTGCCCATTATTCTCATGAAGCTAGCCTATTATTCTCAAATAAAAAATGTTGAAAACATCATTTTCTATTGTATTGTATATAACATAACAGAGACACAGAAATATAATCCTCGAGGGATGGTTGAAGGAGTTTTCGAGAAGAGAGACAATGCTCGCTCGGCCGCTGCGGAAGACAGCTGCACTAGCAGAAGTAGTTGGAAAGCGTTAGCCTCTGAAGCTTCACTGGTCCCGATGTCACTCGTGCTGCTAGTAGCTTATGCCACGTCACGTGCAATGTTCTAGCAAATGCCCACCTGGACTGCACGCATGCGCGTACGCACACATAGCTAATTTCTAACCTATTATTCTCACTGAGCTATAATTTTTTGCTGATTATTCCAGCATAATTCCAATAAGCTTATTACCCCTATTATTCCAAAAATTATGCTGGCATAATGTGTCAAGGCCTAGTCACCAGGCCGTTCCTACCAACATTACGCGCATGTGGTAGTTGAATGCGCGAGAGGGAACCAGACCTATATATACCCTAACGCGGGCCCTGGAACTTTGATTAGCGTCGGCGCACCACTTCAGTGGCTAATCAAATGACCAAAAGGTCAATTGTAGCTACTTTCTTCATTCTTTTCCTTTTTTAATATAATTATTGTGGACACAATGGCTCTAGGCTAAAACATACCTAAATTTAACTATGATTCTGATATAACCAATCAATTAATGATGTCTTGAATGATGAAATTGAGTCAGCCGAGTGTATAGATAATGGTAGACAATTCCATGTGCTGCATGAACTGGGAACATGAATTTAGAATGGCATTTGTATGAGAAAAAGGCTGAAGAAATGAAAAGCACTGTAGTGCAAACCCTTGGCGCATTGTGATATGCATGCGTATGCGCCGTACCACTAATTGATGGGCTGGGTTTAGTTTTAGCTGTTACTCGTGGTCTCTTGCCAGCTCGCGCAGAGTCTGATGCGGGTTATCTACACTACTAGATCGCATGCGAGAGGCAATATGCATCTTCTGGTGCCTCCGTGGTATGCACAGCGCGTGGATCGATCAGACTGTTGTAAGCTATCCTGTCTGTTGTGTATTTGCATATTGGCTTTTTCGTGCTCTAGCTTTGCAACGGAGCAGTTTCAGAGAAAACCGTTCGAAATTTCTGACATTCATTGCCTGTTAAGTAGGTCATATCCTTTGTGAGACGAACAAACACTCGAGAAGTGAGATGTAGAGTAACAGACACACACACACACACACACACACAGACAGACAGACCCAATGAAAAGCACTAAAGTGCAAACCCTCGGCGAAGTAGCTCGCAGAGAGTCTGACACGGGCTAGCTACAGTAGTAGATAGCACGCGAGAGTCGATACACGCCATTCGTTGTGACCTTCAAGACAGAGCAAGCGGACCCGGTCGACTGTGCTAAATATAAGCGCATGCGCATTATCCGCCAGCATTAAAATGGCGACTACCGGCATTAGCCGTACAATGCTGGAAGCGCTCTAGCTCTGCAACGGAGCATTTTCAGAGAAAACCCCACATATTTTCTGACCTTCGTCGCCCGTTGGGTGGATGGTATCGTTTCTGTAACGAACAGACATTCGAGAGGTGAGATGTAGAGTAACAGACACACACACAGACAAACCCAACTACAGTAACCCTCGCTGCGCATGCGCGCCGAGGGTTAACTACCGTACCCTTGCTGCACAAGTTCGCCGAGGATAATAAATAGTCAAAAGCAGAACGAAATGGAGTAACCCGTGGAATAAAAATATCTGGGGGAAAGACTACTATATGGTTTACAATTTTGTACATGGTAGAAAGACGGAAATATTTCGACGTGTTTCCAAATCTTGAAAGTCACAAAGAGACAAAGGAGTGCTGTAGTTCAGTGTCCACTGCTTAGTACGCGCAATGCTAGTTTTTGGATGTCGCTCTTGTTTAGCAATGTCTCTCACTAGATGTGGGGTCCAAACTTGGCAAGCATACTCGAGCAAAGGTCGAACTAGAGTTGCAAGAGATTGGTGGTATCAGAGTTCAAGTGGAACTGACGATAATAACCCTACGGTCCTCCTGGCTTTAGTACAAATAGTGTGGATATGCTCACTCTAAGACAAATCAGAAGAAATGGTAACACCAAGATACTTATAAGGGTAAGTTTTCTCAATTTGTTTCTTGTACTGAAGGATAGTAGCTTATTGGGATTGGGTTTGTTAAGGTTTGATGGCAGTCAGAAAAACCGTGCACAATATTATGGAAGTAAATGAACTCAACAAAATACACGATGGTACAAGATGCATAGAAATGACGTGTGGCAAGTTAGATAACTCCACCCAAGACCCAGCCCCCTAAATCTCTACTGCCGTCTATAATTGCATTCTAACACCTGTCCACCACATTCCTGTCTTGGCCCGCAATTCGGTATAGCTCTGAACCAGACCCTTCTTTCCCTCTCCTGCATGCATTCGCGTAATATTAGTGGGACAGGTCTTGTGGCCAGGCATAACAGTCTGGGCTCCATATCTACTCTATTAAACGGACCATAAGCGCAACGGCTTCCCACAGCTCACCCTGATGACTAGTTGTGTGACGCCTAATAGCCCTGCCCTCCATTGTGAACATGTGCAACGGACCATAAGCGCAACGGCTTCCGTAAACGCCCACCGCTCACACTGATGACTAGTTGTGGTGATGCCTAATAGCCCTGCCCTCCATTGTAAACATGTGGTTAGCTAGCTACCTTAGTGTGACAATTTCACTGTCCGAACGCGGCGACGACTACACGGTTGGCCCGCACGCACGCAATTAAAAAAGGCGTGGTTCCGCGTAAAACAGGCCGGGCCGGCCTTCGCGCGTATAGCGCGTAGGCTGATGATCTAGCTAGCTACGCCTTCTTTCCCAGCCTCACTCCCATGCGCGGTCTGCGGTGAGGGTGTGGCTATGCGAGGCTCAATAGCATGTGGCTTCTTAGCTCAGCTGGAGTCCGCTGCATGTCCGTGGAGATAATGAAGAGAGGTCTCCAAGCATCCTCCAGTGAGCCCAGACTAGATGACTTGGATGATTGGATGCAGGTTGACTGAGATTGACTCCACAACTCATCTATTGTATGCAATGTAGAATTAATATTACCATAACTTATTATTATGGCTGATCAACAGCGGAGAATGGCAGAACAAAATGGATTGTGCTCGGACAAATTGTCCACAGACTTTTTGTGTCTAATTTCATGCACTGAGTCTTCCAGCAGAGATTTAAGCCATCTAGTTATGGTGCTAGATGTAATTGCTTTGTATGGCTTGATGAGAGCCAGAAATAACCTCAGTTCACCTCCCCTATGGGTATGGTCCTCATAGGCCTTTAGTGTAACCACTGGGTGTCCAGGGTCGTGTGGGAAGGAAGGGAAGAAAAGCTCGGTTATTGGTTTCCCTTGTCTGGATTGCTTAGCCAGACTGCTTGGTCTGAAAGTCACACCTTCTGGCTTGTACTGCTTCCCATGGAAACTTAGCTGAGATACAGATCAGCTGACCTAGAGGGGCGTGTCAACGCTAGTAGCATATTTGTTTTCCAACTCAGCTTTTTTAATGAGTGTGAGTCATTGTTGCCCCATGATGATATACACTGTATATGACAGTACTGCCTGTACATTCCATAGGCAGTGGGGGTCTATCATTAAAGACACCTTTCATCAATCTTGTAACGATGGGGTGTTGCCCAACTGTATAGCCATCTATTCTCTCATGCACTGATGAATTGGCTGAGCAGAAGGAGTTGAGGGATCGATACTGATAACCCTGTTTATGTAGGTGTGCCAGGAAGTTTACAACTTCCTTTATAGGGCCTGAAACGAACCCCTTGAACAACACTGGCCATGCCACTTGCCAAACAGTGAGTCGTAAGACTTGTTGGTCTTCGTCCTACAGGACCTGAGCATGAGTCTTGGTCTCGGTATCTCTCCCTGAGATATACCATGCGGCTAGCTGAGGGACGAGATCCCCTGGATATCTCTTCAGCATTATCTGATCGTGATTGATCAGACGTGGTATTGCAATTAGCATTTGCAATAGTAGGGGGTACCATGGTTGTGTCTTCCAGACTGGTGCCACCAAAGAAATGCGAGCCTTGTCCATTAGTACTTTGGACAGTACCCGCCCCATCAGACTCCAAGGTGGGTTGGCATACCCCTTGATTTGAGACCACTCCTGTAGGAAGACATTTGTTGCCACTACATAGGGATCCGGCCGCCAGCTAAAAAAGCCTGGGCTCTGCGCCGTCAGATGAGATGCGAACAAATCCATCTCTATGGGACCGAAAAGGTATGTGATCCTGTTGAATATCACAGGATTCAGTTGCTAGTCTGACCAATCTATCATAGTCCGAGACTCTGCATCGGCTATTACGTTCTGGACACCCGGTAGATGATGTGGATATTCCTTTCCAGGCACCACATCCATAGGCTTTTTGCCATGTTCCTCCCTGTTTGTCGATGTATGCCACTGCCGTGGTATTGTCCAACCTGAGGAGTATATAATGACATCCTGGATTTGTTTTTCAGGAATGTCTTGACTGCTAGTGTTGCGGCTAGCAGTTCCAGGCAGTTTATGTGCATTCTGCTTTCTGCCTGGGACCACGGACCTCCGGTCCTCTGGTTTGGACTAGTTGCTCCCAAACCCGTCAGATACGCATCTGAATCTATTTTCATGTCCACTTCCTTCTTGAGGAGGGACTTCCCATTCCAATTTATCATGTGGGTGTCCCACTACATCAGTTCCTCCCTGCACTCCGTTGGTTAGCGCTTGACTGGCAGGACTTCATGTACAGTTGGAGTAAAAAAAAATGTTTCCAATTTTGTTCCGTTTCTTTCCGTTTGCCGTTCTATTGTTTGTTCCGTTTGCGTTCAGTTGTGAATTCCGCATGACATGCCCTCCGCAAACGTGGTAGAGACTAATTAGCGGGGGAGCGAAACAAGGTTTTTAACCCTCGGCGCGCATGCGCAGCGAAGGTTACTGTAGTTGGGTCTGTGTGTCTGTGTGTCTGTTACTCTCAATCTCACTTCTCGGGTGTTTGTTCAACTCACAAAGGATACGACTTACTTAACGGCAATGAAGGTCAGAAAGTTCGAACGGTTTTCTCTGAAACTGCTCCGTTGCAAAGCTAGAGCGCGAAAAAGCCAATATGTAAATACACAACGGACGGGATGGCTTACCACAGTCCGATCGATCCGCGTGCTCTGCGTACTTCGGAGGCACCAGAAGATGCAACGCAGGGCGTGTATCGCCTCTCGCATGCTATCTAATAGTGTAGTTAGACCGGGTCAGACTCTGCGCGAGCTGGTAAGAGACCACGAGTAACAGCTAAAGCTAAACCCAGCCCATCAATTAGGGGTACGGCGCATGTGTTTACTTACGTGTGCGCGTCACAATGCGCCGAGGGTTTGCACTTCAGTGCTTTTCATTTCTTAGAGCAAACGTGAAGCAACGAGAGGGAGTACCCACACAGGTGCTAGAAGAAGTATCTTCACAGTGAGGCCTTCGTATCTCGCGAATGACGGCCCTAACGCGAAACGCATGTACGGCAACGATTCTAAACGGAACGCAACGGAATGTAACGAATTCCGACGGTAAATGAATGGTATTTAAGAAGGGAACGGAAGCTCAACAAAACGGAACGGAACTAAAATTGGAAACTTTTTTTTAACCCTACTGTAAGGTCGGCGTCCAAACGCTACGATACTGGTCGTAGCCTCAGAGACCACAAAAAAGCTGCACTGAATCACGGACATACCCTGCATACATGGCAAAACCGTAGTGCACATACACAACATCACGTGTTCACGTGGGAAAACCAGTGGTGCATCATCACGTGTTAGGTGCCTGCCGCGAAGACGACCGATGCCTCTCTTTCAGTTCGGATTTTAGCAATCAAGTGGGACTCAGCCTTATCTAGACTGTGGTGAAAACAGTATTCAGCCTTCTCTACCCACGCAAAGTCTGGACTGGGGAAACTAATGCTAGCCAGGCTCGTGATTTGAAATTCCCACCAAGGTTTTGTATCATAATCCACGAATGAACATAATCCACGAATGAAACAGAAATCTTTAATTGGTTGAATGAAACGGAAACCTTTATGGTCTTATAAGAAGTAATTGCCCCATATTAAGGTACAAAAGTGCTGAATTGAAGCTCCCTGCCGACCAAAAAGCACTGCTGATTTGGGATGCGTTCTGAGGAAAGTTGATGGAGAGTGAGGAGAGCTGGCGGCAATGAACACAGAGTGTGTTTATGTTCCTGCCAACATGACCCACTTTTTTCAGCCCCTGGATCTTAGTAGTGTGCAAAGCAAAGGTTGAAAAAGGAATTTGTTCAAATGCAGTGAAACAGAAGCTTGACTCTGGGACTGACCTTTAAGATGTAGAAGCTGATTTCCGTCTCTCTGTGCTAAAACATTTACCCCCTCATGGCTAGTAACTCTGTACAATTTGTATACGTCTACACCAAGGGTGCCGAGTCATTATGAAAAAATGAAGAAATCTGCAATCCTTGGACTCTTTGATGGCTCTACGAGCTCTTCCACCTAAAGATCATTTCAGCATGTCATGTCATCTTAACTAGCAGTGCACTGTCGCTGCATTTATTAATACCTGCTAAATGTGTGGGTCAGCAAAACCGCAGTACTTGTAAGAAATTGTCACACTAAGGTATCTGTTTTGGGTCAGTGGTAGCTTTGAGAAAAGCTGGCTAGAAGAAAAGAAAAAGACAGAAGCTGCTGGAACTGTGGGGATGCCACAGACCATCTCAACTGACTCGGGGTAGCATAGGCTGATGTCTCGGCCGAGGTTCGCCGGACACAACCGTCGCACTCGCTCCGTCTCTCACGCCACATGAATTCGTCCATACAGGACGTACCATGTCTGTGTGGACCCCCTTCATTTTCTTGCACTGCGCTCTTCTCTTGCACTTCTGGCTCCTGGGCTGCGTCTATCACTGCAGTACATTAGGAGAATCCACTACCTAAGTGTCAGTTTTGACCTATCGAAGAATGTTCCATCTCATAGCCCAACTGACTTGTGGCAATTGGGCACTGAGCAGCTCCACTTTTTGAGGAAATATTATATTTTTTGAAAAAAAATAGGTGTACCTATTCGGTTGAAGTAGAATTAAAGAAATTCACAGTCCCAGAGGGAACAGACTTGTTGCGATGTTAATCTAGGCATTGTAACCTAAGTTCGTTTCCTCTATGCATTGAACTGCATTTCCCGGACAAAAACTTGTCTTTCCCATGCCCTCTAAGTAGTACTGCCAGTAATCTTTGACTATCCTGCAGTCTCTGTGTCCTGCACTGGTATTGTCCTGGAATCGGCTGACGTTCCTTACTGGCCTGTGTATTTCCACCATTTCTGTAATGTTCCATGTGTGTTGTTGCAGAGTTACTCATAGCACTATTGTATGCGACCAGAGCCCAGAGTCACTAGTAGCACAATTTTACGCCAGTGTGACCCAAAGTCTCTCATGGAATGCTTTTACGCAACCTGCGGAGGGCGCGATGCAAGGGTTTTCGTCAAAGCACAGAAGAGTGGAATATTCATAGCTTATAGGCTGTTTTCACAACTGAACCACTGTGGACAAAGCTTAATTTACTACATTTGCCTCAAATTCACCCACATTCAATCTCTGAGAGTCTAAATGCTAAATTTTCCAAGACCCCCCTAGCTTACAGATAGTGCCACTCTGTGATTTTTTCCTAGCTAGAACACTGGCATACAAAACTGCCACGAGACAAGATAGGACTTTATGTTTACGCAAGTTGGTAATAGGAAGGGGCTAACTCACTCTACACGGCGCAGGACAGGGAGTAGACAAAGACTAATTCAATGAAAAGCACTGAAGTACAAACCCTCGGCGCATTGTGACGCGCATGCGTAAGTAAAGGCATGCGCCGTACCACTAATTGATGAGCTGGGTTTAGTTTTAGCTGTTACTTGTGGTCTCTTGCCAGCTCGTGCGGAGTCTGACACGGGCTAACTACACTACTAGATAGCATGCGAGGGGCGATACACGCCCTGCGTTGCATCTTCTGGTGCCTCCGAGTTACGCAGAGCACGCGGATCGATCGGACCGTGGTAAGCCATCCCGTCCGTTGTGTATTTGCATATTGGCTTTTTCGCGCTCTAGCTCTGCAATGGAGCGGTTTCAGAGAAAACCATTCGAAATTTCTGACCTTCATTGCCCGTTAAGTAGGTCATATCCTTTGTGAGACGAGCAAACACTCGAAAAGTGAGATGTAGAGTAACAGACACACAGACAGACACACAAACCCAACTACCGTACCCTCGCTGCGCATGCGCGCGCGTGCCGAGAATAATAACATCTCAGGTTTCTCTTATCCAATGGCGAGTTTCAGCCCCTTTTCTGAGCATTGGTCCAGTCTACAATCAAACCACAAAGATTATTACTGTGGCATTTTTCACAAGGTTTCTTAAATGCCAGATAGTATCCACTGCTGTTTTCGTTATCTTTTGTGAGTCGACTAGTAACCATCCACTCCATTAATGTGTCATTGACTACAGCAATGAACAGATAAGGGTATTCCCTTGTCTTGTCATATGTGCAACATCTGTTGATATAATCGTCTATCAAAAAGGTTTTGCAGCAATAAAACGTTCACTAGTGAATGCATGCAAGCTTACCAAGTAGTATGAATGATTAGACATTTCTTGATGTGGTTTAGGAATTTTTCATTGCTGAGTCAGTTGGTTGGTATAGAGTGATATCTGTCGGTGGGCGTAAACGTGAGTTAGCAGTGATGCTGTCACTGAGATTGACAAAGTTATGTTAAAACATGGCATTTCTCCAAAGGCTATGTGTAGGCTTTGCTAGAAACCGGAAGCCCGCTTGCCCTTGTGTACACATGCATGTGCTTACGCAAAGGAAAGCGGTGACCAACGTGAGATTTGTCTCGGCAATACCATGACCATTACCTATGTTGCTAATTCTGGTTGCATTTTCAGATGTGAAGAGCACTTTGGGTGCATGCCATGAACAAGAGTCCCAACAATAGGTCCAGTAGAGCAATAAAGCAGAGAAGAAAGAATGTAAAGTGTAAAATAAACGTAGGAGACAAGAAAAGTCAACATAATGCCTCTGCTTTAGGCTACATGAGATTGTCCGTGCTGCTGAAGAGCTAAGTTTTGCTGGTAGTCTTCTGTTCTGAGAAGAACGGACAAATAGGGGAGAAAGGAGTAGTGCTGCAAGCAGAACTGCCGCTTTTCTTTGGTGTCTCATGAATGTCTCTATCTCAAACTATCTCTTGTGCTGATAACGCTACCGCAAGTCCAGCCACTTTCACGGAAATGTGCGTAAGTAATGAGGTGTAGTGCCGTATTTCTCAGATCGTGAGATGATACTGGTGTGGACAGAGAATGTAGCTATAGCACCTAGTTTAGCCACAGCTACGCGTATACTTGTGAGTGTTAAATTGAAACCAAAACTGGGATTTCTATCACGTCATTAGCGTTAATGAGATCAAGCTAAAAACGATTACACTGTAGCTACATAACTAGCTAGCTATAACAACCTCAATGTACTTTGCAGATGCATTTGTAGATGTAAAACCCTGCCTTTTGAGCAAGTAACAATATTAGCCTTCATGCTCGTCTACGATTGTTCTAATGCCCCCCGCCAACTTTGTGCAAGTCGCGTAAAATATGATCCTTGTCTATTTTCTGTGGCACCATTTAATGTTAGTATTATTCGCCTATTTCAAAGTTGCGAAAGTCAATCCACAGAAAGTCCTTGTCTACTGACTATGAGGGCAATTTTCCTGACATGACTGTGTTTAAGAGATAAAGTGTCATGTGTTGACAAGCATAAAAGCCATGCTTATTATAAATGGCTTATTCGAAGAATGTGTTCCCATTCAATAGTTACTAGGAGGATTAATATCCCACCCAAATGCTTGTCACTAATGTGAAACTGACGTAGCTAGTGACTGTGGAAGCACGAAGTTACCCTAAGGAGAGTAGCCTGGTCAGTATTGCTTAAACGCTTTTCACTGATGCTGCTAGTAAGTTTTAGATTTAGAAACCAACATAGCCAGTGACTGCATGCTGTGGCCCAGCTGTCAATTATTTGCACTTTTGAATGTGCATTCCTACCAGTGCTGGCGGTATTTTTAAAGTTACCATGTTCGTTAAATTTCGTTTGCATGCTCTGGGTGTGGTGTTACTGCTGTTTAATGTTTCACACGTATTAGCTAGACTACTTTCTGTTGTATCTTCTAATGCCTCCACGGTACGCAAACATCTGAATGCGGTTGACTCATATGCGCATGTCACTTGGTTTCCACGCAATATATTTTGAACACAGTTACCAAATTAGCAATTAGCGCTCAATCCTTTTTGCCGACCTGTTGTGTATGGTGGCCGTAACGTGGTAACAGACAGACGACAGACAGACACAATAACTTGCAAACCAACTACCATACACCTCACTGTGCATGTGCACCGAGGGTTTATAACGGCTGTGTTTATTTTAGCATGTAGGATGTGGACCCTGAACCTTTGCTAAGATTTCTACAACGTTCATAACCATTACGTGGGGACAATGCATTTATTTTGTTGGTACCTCTGCATTTGTAAGTAGTTGTATTTGATCAAATTTAACAGGTTTTGTCGGGAGATACAGTTGTGATTCGTGGCCAGCCTTGTGGGGGACCACCACCCACCAGAACGATAGCACTCTCTAATATCTTAGCACCACGATTGGCACGTAGAGGAAATCCAAATGTGGAAGGCTCTTTGGATACTGTGGATGAGGTATTCAGAGTAAATTTATTATGTATAACAAAGCTATGATGAACACCAGTGTGGATAAGTTTATTGTAGCATCAGTGATGTCTGTGTGCATTTGTCCCCAGTACAATTAGCTACTAGAAGGTGAATTGTTTGCAAGCGAAAGTGAGCCCCCGACTTCACCTCAAATCTTTGAACAGCCTGCGCTTGAGTAAATGAATGTAATGCTGAGTGGACAGACACGTGATGCTAAAGTGATGAGCACTGAAAGCAGAGTGGTGTGCCTTATATTCTCAGTATGTTGTATATACTGTACCATCATTATCCTTTGTGAGCAAACTCAGACACTAACAACGAGAATGCAGAACGTTTGTGTGAACAATTTTTTTCACTACAGTAAAACATTACTCTATGTTACAGCACTGCTGTAGAAAAAGCTGCCCGATTTAAAGACTAAACCTGCTCTCGCTCGCCAACTGGATGCCAAAGGGTTGGTACCAATGCCACAGTTCTAGGTAGGCATTGATTCCACCCAATGGTACGTATATGTGCGTGCAGAAGCATTTCGAGCACATACATAATCCAACGTTTGATGGGAGTTGTATCTTACATGGAAGAAACGTGACATTTTACTAGAAAGAAATTGCACGGAATTTTTGGCAAGTGGAGCAAGCCTAGAACTGTATCTTTAAGTGTAGTAATTTTGGGTAACATATTTTCAAAACCTATCAATCTACAAACGATTCTGTGTTAGTTCTTACGTCTCTAATGCTCGTGCCTCTTTCATAGCAGATCTGCTGCCGAAGGCTCTTGCGAGGATCGGGCTGCAAGTTGTGCCTTATCGTAAGTATATACAGCGTTGAGAAAGACGTGTTTTGAGTCTTTTCAATTTTAGGTGCCCTCCTCCTTGTTTAGCTTAGATTTTGTTAGCTCACCTAAGCTTGTAGAATAGCCCCCCAGTCCCACCCCAGGTCACGTACATGTTTCCCCCTTAGAATGGGCGGAGCCCAGTGGGGCTGTTCGCCAAAGGACTGGGTCTCATCGGGCAGGTGGGCGTGTCAGAGGTATTTCCCCCTTGTAGGTGGAGCCGCCTCATTAGGCTCCACCCCTGCTAAAGGAGTGGGAGGGGGTTCGAATCTCCCACCCCCCCAAATACACACCCTCAAATGGAGCGATTTTCTTTACGAGCTTTGGCGGGACGGAGCCTAAGCCAGGCACGTGCGCAAGGTCCTCCAAGGACAAGGCTTTGTCGGTCACGGTAGTGACATATGAGGGCCATGCCGGGTTGGCCGTCGGACCTCCGCTGCCGGCGGACGCCATCGGAGACAGCCAAACTTGGGCATGATAGGGATAAGTACAGCGAGATAGAAGACAATACCATTCCATATCTAAAGCATAAAGGATAGTTGGCACGTCACATTTTACGTTTATTTGCGTACAAAAATTGCGAAACCGTTTACATCATCATTAAGAGGAGAGCAAAATTTGGGTCGGAGAGGCATTGGTGCAGCGAGATAAAAGACATTAACCATTCCATACTTCAACTTTAGTAAAAGCATTAAGGATAGTTGACTTATCTCTTTTCAGTTAATGTGGCAAAAAAAATTGCGACATCCATCATTTTGGGGACAGCAAAATTTGGGTGGGATAGGCATTGGTGCAGCGAGATAAATGACATTACCATTCCATACTCCAACTTTAGTAAAAGCATTAAGGAAAGTTGGGCTGTCTAATTTTTCGGCTCATGTGCCCACCAAAAATGCGAAATCGTTGACACCCTTGGGAGAGCAAAATTTGGATGGGGATAGGTGAAGCATGATAGAAGACATTACTATTCCATACTCCAACTTAAGTCAAAGAATTAACCAATTAAGTTGGTTTAGTTCATTTTCCTTTCATGTGCGTACAAAAAATGTGAAATTGTTGACACCATCATTTGGGGGACAGCAAAATTTGGGAGAGATAGGCATTGTTGCAGCGAGATAGAAGACATTTCCATTCCATACTTCAACTTTAGTCACATCATTTAAGTATAGTTGGGTTGTCTCTTTTGTCTGGTCATGTGCCAACAAAAATTCGAAATCGTTGACACACTTTGACAGCCAAATTTTGGCGTGATAGGTATACGTGCAGCAAGATAGAAGACATTACCATTCCGTACTGCGATTTTAGTGAAACTATTAAGGATAGTTGGTTTGTTTCATTTTCCTTTCATGTGCTTACAAAAAATGCGAAATGCTTGAAACCCTCACGGCAGCCACATTTGGGTGTGATAGGGATAAGAACAGAGAGATAGAAGACACAACCATTCCATTCTCCAACTATAGTTAAAGCATTATGTATAGTTGACTCGTCTCATTTTCCTTTCTTGTGCCCAAAAAAAGCGAAATCGTTGATACTCGAGGCAGCCAAATTTGGGTGTGATAGGGACAAGATAGAAGACATTACCATTCCATACTGTCTAACTTTTAAGATTACTGCTTTCTACCGCAAGCTTGACACTAGTCCACTCAGGCTCCGACACTAACTTCCTACCCTAATTTACATATAACCAGGTTCACCTCATTCAAGAACGAAATCAGCCTATTTCCACTGGAATTACAAGTCTCCTCCCCAAACATCCCAATGACATCATGGACATCAGTAGATCTGCTCACCCTTGCATTAAAATCACCAAGAAGAACTACCCTCCCCTCCTGCATGAATCCTAGCACATCCTTCTTCAACTTGATGTAACTACCCTCAATAACAGAAGCACAAGCGCTATCCATAGGCATGTAAATGCAACACACATACAATACTTCCCTTCCTCTCCCACCTCGAACCTTCATCCACACACTCCTCATACCTGACGTTACTCATAAACTCTACCTCATTCACCAAGCATTCCCGAACAAAGAACCAAACCCCTCCTTCCCCTCTACGACTACTCCGATTCTCACAAGACTCATTTTAGCCATCAATAGCAATGTCTTTCCTCCCTCTCCCAAGATTCCTGTCAAGCTACTACATCAATATTGAGCCTTCTCAAAAGCTCCCCTACCTCTCTCTGTTTACGCTTACTACAAAGGCCAGAAAAATTCCATGTCCCGTCCCGACTCTTAGCCTTCTCTTCCTGTTGCTTGGCCACTAACATTCTGACAAAAAACTGAAAGATTCACTTCACTGACTTCAGGTACACCAGCTGCACTCATCCTCACTATCAGCTAGCAGAGAAAGCCTATTAACACACGGACGCCAATGTATACAGCCTCTATAGCGCTGCTGGTTTCATCTAACATGCCGAAGACAGGCTCAAATTTGCGACACAACGATCTTACTAAGGCCCTTACTATCCTTTGGCAGTAACACTAACCTGACGTGATCGCCCTCCTACTCCTAGAAAAACCGACTAGTCCTAGCTTTGCCCGTATTCCCAGCGTTGATCAGCTTTTTGGCATTCCCCACAAAATGACGTTTGCCCTAGCCTATTTATGGCAACTCACGACCATATACAACCAAAAATATTATGATCATTAAAAAATAGTGGAAACAAGTGGAAAAATCATATAGGGACGGTAAGAAACATTACAAACACCAATAATGGGGTCAAAGATACACAACACTACATGACACCATTCCTACATCTTTGTCTCTCAATATTTTGAAGGACAAAAATGTAGGGATGTGGTCATGTGCTTTACTGTGTAATGACCCCTTTGTTTCTATCTATCCCTACATCCCTATTATATTTTGAAGAAAAGTTTCCAACTTTTAGCACCTTTGAACACGGTGGTGGTTTCATGAGCAGGTTATAATATAAACAAGTAATATAGGGATTGTGTGATTGGGTTGGGGGTGTCAGCCTGCTCAAATATATTCATTAACTACGCTTCATGTATCCCATCCCTATCTTGTCTCCCTTTCTTTTTATACCATCCCTATATATGCCTCTGTTTTAAAATTGGAAGGATTTTTAATTTACTTGTCTCCACTCATTTTTATATACTACTATGTATTATCTCTGTGAAAGGGGGCAAGCCCCCTATAAATAGAGGAAAATGCCTTTGTCGTCATGGAAATGATATAAAATGCATGTGTACTAAGTTTCATCCCCATGTGTGCAGCCGTTAGCAAGTTCGAGGAGTGAAGAAGTAGTTTTAAAGAAAATTGCCTGAGGCTATTTGTAGTTGTGGTTGTCATGTAAACGATGTCAAATTTCACCTCCACGCGCACTACAGTTAGCAAGTTTGAGGTGTGAAGTAGTTTCAGATGTGTGGTTGTTGAGGGAGTCTGGAGTAGGGCTTGACAATTATTCCTTTTTTTTTGCCCATTATTCTTTTTTACTATTCTCAAAAAATTAGCCCATTATTCTCATGCGCTATACCCATTATTCCCATATATTTTACCCATGATAAAAAGTAAAAAGGACAAATTTTAATTTAAAAAGTACATCAATACGGATCAATCTTTGTTGTTGTATTGTAGCATGACAGAAATGCAGATCGGGAGATTAGCACACTGCATTCTGTTACTGCTACTCATAATTACCCCAATGTGCTAGCCTTCGCACGATCATTTATAATCTCACGTATCTTCGTGCTTGTGGCTGGAGGCATGGTTGGAGGCATGTCAGGTTGATTCACGAATGAGGAAACGTCTGCAAATGCTTTGAATGCTTGATCAAGTACCCCAAACCTACTCCACCATCTTGTGGTCGAGAAAGATGGGGAAGGTAGTCCTGTCAATGAGGTCCAGGCTAACCTTGTTTTCGGACTTCGACTGAACATCCCAATCCAACTCTTGAAGAACTCATCCACAAGTGGAGTGTCTAACTTTTCCCCTACGTGGTCCAGGGTATGAGATAGGCAACCAACATAAAAAAATTCGATTGTAGAGCACAAAAACTGTACGCATTGCTACAGAGTTCACTGATGCCCTATCTCGCATAGCTGCCACGACATTCGTTGTGAGAACTCCTAGTTTTGTGGAAAACACGTCGACTAGTAGCCTGGCTACTTCTTCTCCACTAAGGCTTTTTGACAAGAGGAGTAACTGTGCAACCTTTTGACATACGACCCATTCAGTATCAACAAACCAAACCAAAACCACAAATGCTTCAGCAACGTGTGTGGTGCCGTCAAATATGATTGAAACAGGCTTTCCAGATATTGAATTCCTAAGATTATCCAGCTCTTTATCCAAAATTAATGGTATTAGCTGACGAAGATGGGTGCTATGAGACAATGAGAATCCACCGGCTTCCAACAGCCCACGAAGATTGTCAATTTTACTCAACGGAATGCCAGCTTTGAGAAATTCACTCACAACTTTGACCCGATAGACTCGAGTCGAGTCTGGTGGAGTTTCTCCGACAGGATGAGCTGACTTGTCATATCTCTTTAGCGCTTCCACAATAGATAACTCGCTCGTTTGCTTAGAGGTAAGTGCTTCTTTTCCTTTTACATGTTTGGCCGCCTTAATATGCAATTCTAGTATGCTCTTTTTAGTGGACAATTCCTCCCTGCAGGCTAGGCAAAACAACTTTCCAGAGGACACAGTAAAATGCTCATTAGGAAATTGTTTCACGCGATCTGCTGCTCAGACCTTTTTAGGATCATTTGCTGTCCTACCTTTAGACCTCTTCAATCCAACAGGTGGGTTAGACTGTATCTTTCATTTTCTAGCCAGGTGTGACGGATCGGGTTGTTTAAACTTGGCCTTGAAACTACGTACTCACTGAAGCTCCTGAGCAGTCTGAGATATCTGCCTGTCTCATCAGAATCTCTAACTTCACTACTTTCTTCACGTGTAGAAGTGTCATCACTGGATTTTGAAGTGGACTCCATCGATCAGTCACCGTTTCGATCTTTTGCGCTTAGGACACATGTGTATGGAAAATTCTAAATAATGCACATCGCTGTACTGTGACCTTCAATCAGTGACACCATGCCTCCACTGTTACTATAATAGTAATAGACTCACCTAGGCCACGCATAGTGCTATGAATGGACTCCAGTTGTAGTATAGCTAGTAGCTATAGAGGAAACAAGCCTCAACTTGTGACAATTGTGTAGGCTTGCAAGAAAAGTAGTGCAGTGGACAAAATTATGCAAGTTTTCTTCACTTCCCAATTATGCTCATGTTCGAAAGGCTACCTATTATTCCAAAGATTATGCTAGCATAATTTGTCAAGCCCTGGTCTGGAGAAATGCAGGTTTATTCAACTGATATTGGTGCATCCGATCATTTTCTAGTGTGGCTGGAGTTATGGCAAGTTAGGTGTTGTAAAAAGCAGAAGCAGACAATAAGGAAGTGCCCCAGCACCGATTTTCGGATGAAGGGGTTAGAGTGAAGCATAGTGAAGCCTTGAAAGCGGAAGTTGATTCATTTTCAGAGACCATCAGGGGGAGAGTGAGTGAGGGTATGGGTGGAGGTTGGCTGGTCAGTGCCGTAGTAGAGGAGTGGGAGTTAGTTGTGAAGGGCTGAGGTAGGAGAGAAGGTAGTAGTGTGTAGCAGCAGGGCAGTCAGGAGGCGGGTTAATGAAATTAAGCAGCAGATGGAGCAGAGAATGGAGGTTTACAAGAGAATTCTTGAGGGTGAGGATAATCTATGGGAGGTGAAGGATTTAGGTGAAATGAAGCTTGAGGTTTGGAATTAGGTAGTAGAAAAGGCAAATTCAGATTTTGAAGGTTATAGGAAAGAATTTTGTGCATTTGTGGGTAGAAGGACAAAGGGTGAGAAGAGGGGGATAACAGCGTTAAGGAATAGAGCTGGGGTGTCAGTGACTTGTAAGAGGCATTATCAGCAGTTGGGCACATGTAGTGTTGATGGATTTTTTAATGATAGTTGGAAGGTGGAAGTGGATAAGAAAGTGAGTGAGTTTTCTGAACTTCCAACAGATTGTGTGGAAAATGTATGACTAAGTACGGTACTTAGTATACAATAATCCTTCGAATTTAGCATATAGGGATGGTGTAAAAAGAAAGTGAGACAAGATAGGGAAGGGATACATGAAGCATGATTAATGTACAGATGTGAGCACGCTGAAACCCCGATCCCATTACACAATCCCTATATTGTTGCCGGGTGTGCCACTCGTAAAGTCCATTTGGACACTTGGTTAAAGCAGAAAAATTAAGGAAAAAATGCCTGTTGTCGTCATGGAAATTTTGAAGATGAAGTTCACATTGTTGTGGTAACGATGTTGGTTACTTGACTTTTCTTTCAAGTTGTAAGTCCTGACCATTGTAATGTTGAATATTTAATACTTCACCAGGCAATAATATAGGGATTGTGTGATGGGATCAGAGTGCTCAAATCTGTTCATTAACCATGCTTCATGTATCCCATCCCTATTTTGTCTCCCTTTCTTTTTATACCATCCCCATATGCCTCTTTTTTTAAGGATTTTTAATTTACTTGTCTCCACTCATTTTTATATACAACTACGTATATCTCTGTGAATGGGGGCAAGCCCCCTAATAAAAATTAGGAAAAAATATCTGTTGTTGTCATGGAAATGACTGTTACCATTTCCATGACGATTACATGTTTCCATGACGACCGCATATTGTTTGAAAAAGCCTCAGGCAATTTTCTTTAAAACTACTTCTTCACTCCTCAAACTTGCTAACTGTAGCACGCATGGAGGTGAAACTTGGTGCGCATGTGTATTACATCGTTTCAATGAAGACCACAAGAACAACTTTTCTTTACATTACTTCTTCACTCCTCAAACTTGTTAACTGTAGGACGCATGGAGGTGAAACTCCGTGCGCATGTGTATTACAAAGAACTTTTCTTTATAATTAGTTCTTCACTCCTCAAACTTGTTAACTGTAGCACGCATGGAGGTGAAACTTAGTAACATGCATAATACATCGTTTCCATGACAACCGCAAAATAACCTCAGGCACTTTTCTTTATAATCCTTCTTCACTCCTTAAAGTCGCTAATGGTACCATGCATGGAGATGAAACTAGGTACGCATGCGTGTAACATCATTTCCATGACAACCACTTTGTTTCAACAAGCCTCAGGCAATTTTCTTAAAAATTACTTCTTAACTTTTAAAACTCGCCTAAGGTAGCACACATGGAGATGAAACTTGGTGCGCATGCGTATTGCATCATTTCCATGCCGACTACATATGTGACAGGCTCTGAGAAAACGACCCTTATGACGCAAAAACCGCAAAATACGTTTGTATGCTAGACCGAAGGTTCTATAAATGCTCTATAGTTTGCCGTTTGTTTCAGGGGCGTAGCCCGTTCCGCTGCGAAGTTATGAGCACAAGCGCAAGTGCCATTCCGCTGCATCTAACGTGAAAAATCGCGTCTGAAGGTGAACTTCCAGTGTCAAATTTCAACCTCCGTATTCTTGTTACAAGTCCGTGTTACAACATTACGCGCGTGCACGCATCCGGCCGCATTCATTATACGCCGTTAGGTAAACGTAGTAAAGGGGAATTCCCGTTTACGTGACCCCGTAAAAGGTTTGATTATTCCCGTGTTACGTTTACTTGTAATTCCGCGTTACGACGGCACGAGTAACGGTACTTGCCTGGTACCCAGCGCCATAACTACGGAACGGAACGGAGTTAGTGCGTCAAACTTGCGCAGGTTATGGACGATAGACAGAGGTATGTACTAGAATACGGGGAAAAGCGGGAATCGGTGAATTACGTAGTTCGCCGTAAAACCGCCGCTACTACAACAATACTACGTGCGTGATAAGGGTCGTTTTCTCAGAGCCTATCACATATTGTTCAACAAGCTTGAGGCACTTCTCCTCAAACTTGCGAATGGTATCACGCTTGGAGATGGAACTTGGTATGCATGCCTGTTGCATCATTTCGGCAACCTTATGTTTCCATGATGACCACATATTGTTTGAACAACATCATTGCTTTTAAACTTTGTAAAGCTAGTCTTTAATGCCCCAGAAAGAGCTGCCACATTGCTGTGGTAACAGATGTAATGACTGCATCCTTACTACTGTATCCCCGTTGTATGTATACACCTTAGGTTGTTAACCTTTTCACTTTACGTTAGCACTTAGAGCCTCTGCATCTGTACTGCAGTGAAGCTCAACCTCTCAAACCTCTCCTTTGTTGTTAAGAACGTTCGCACAATACCATATCATATCACATTAGGCTTTTGATAGCAGGAAAAAAGAAAAACTCCAGAGTTGCTATAGTTGAGTACATGACTGAGTGGAGCCATGTTAAACTTTGCATGTAAGGATGACAAAATAGGGACTGCTAGAGTTCTCTCTCTGATATTGACCTGTATGTATGTACTTGTTAATGCGTAGTATACGAGAGTAAACGCAGCTTTAACTTGTTCGGAGTACAACTGGGTGGCCATAGTCTGATGTATCGATAGCTTTGCAACTTACAGTAGCTTCTGCTTACCGTGCACGATCACTGGTAGGCTTTAAGGTTGAGCAACCAAGTAATGCGGACTGTGGCAGTGGTTGAGACGGTGTTCTATCTTTTCTGACTGCAGGATAATGTAGAGCATGGTCGTTCGCAATATGGCATTTTTGGGGCTGTCGGCGCCTTGATACTCCTACGCATCTTTGTACAAGTATAATTATAGTGCCTTCTACTTTGGTAGGTTTTAAAATTGGAAGCTGTAGTACTCAACTTACCTACTGAATACCACTCCAACAGAGAGACCACTTGTAGAACATGTAAACCTCCATCAAGGCATGCTACGTTCTATATCGGGATTGCATGGGCCAAATATCGTGTGATCCACGTACATAAAGCCTCAAATCTCAGTAGGAATCACTTGCTTGGCCATCAAATTTTTCATGTTTTGAACCATCCCTATATCCCCATAATTTTGAAGAATACATCGTTCCACTTGTAGTACTTCTTACCAACTGTTTATTTGCTAACTCTTCCCGGTGGGTGCAACAGTGTACTGATATGAGATGAGGAACAGAGTCTGTTCAAAATTGACAGCTGCACCATCAGCAGAGAATCCTGTTTGCCAATCACTGTCACAATCATCCTCTAAGGCTGACATAACAGCAGAATCTGTATAATTATGCTGCATCAGGTTTACTTAAAGGCTTAACAGGTACAAACTTTATGGTTCTCCTCCTCAACTTTATCTGTTCTACTGTCAATAGAGATGCTATTGAAGTCACTTTCCAATAGACTGAATGGACTGAGCCCTCAAACCTTCAACAATAAAGCTTACAAGAACTTTGGCTTGCATTTCATTGCTGTATGCATGAACAATGCAATGAAACTTGGTATGCATGCGTATTAATTGTTTCGATGACGAAACAATTAATACGCAACAGGGATCTTTTTTCTTTTTATTGGGGGCTGCCTTCTTTCACATAGATATGTACGTAGTGTGTTAAAAATGAGTAGAGACAAGTCAATTAAAATCCTGCGTATTTAAGAAAAAGAGGCATATAGGGATGGTTTAAAAAGATAGATGGGATACAGATTTGAACACGCTGAAACCCACAATCCCTTCACACAATCCCTATATTGTTGCCTAAGTGAAGTAATACACATTACAATAGTCAGCACTTACAGCTACACCAGTCTTGCTACTCAGTAACCAAGAGTCCAAATGGAGTTTACGATTGGCACACCAGGCAACAATATAGGGGTTGTGTGTTGGGGTCGGGAGTTACAGCCTGCTCAAATCTGTTCGTTATCCATGCTTCGTGTATTCCATCCCTATCTTGTCTCCCTTTCTGTTTATACCTATCATCCCTCTAGGCCTCCTTTTTTTAATTTGCGGGGTGTTTAAATTTTCTTGTTCTATTTTATTGTAGGCATTGCCCCTTTCACAGAGATAGACGTAGTAGTTTAATGTAAGAATGAGTGGAGACAAGTAAATACAAAATCCTGCCAATTTAAAAAGGGGGCATATAGGGAAGGTATGAAAAGAAAGGGAGACAAGATATGAATGGGATACATGAAACGTGGTTAATGAACAGATTTGAGCACGCTGACACCCCCGACCCCATCACACAGTTCCTATATTGTTGCCTAGGTGGAGTTTTAAGCATTCACCATTAGCTACTGAGTAACCAACACTGTTTTCGAGTCCAAAATGATACCAGGCAACAAAATAGGTTGTGTAATGTGGTCAGGAGTGTCGGGGTGCTCAAATCCGTTAACCAAGTTTTGTGTATCCCATCCCTTGTCTCCCATTCTTTAAATATACTAATCCATATATCCCTTTTTTAATAAAATTCACATGATTTTTAATTTACTTTTGTAAAATGGTACCCACTTTTGTGTCTACTTGACTGTAGCTCAGTGTAACAGCACTATAATCGTAGTTACATCCATACGGTAGCTGTTTTTTTTTCAAAACAGTTCATAAATCATCCATGTTCAATGAGTACACATTTTGATTGTACCTTGTCCCTAATTGATTCACTTAAGAGTTTACGTATAATATATGCACACATAGTTTTACCGAGAGAAAATTGCCTGCAATGCTCTCTTTTTGGAATTTGCATTGAAATAAGCCTTCTCCTTAGCTACTCATGTGGATTTGTTCTACAACTCCTAAGTACGTGTAAGGATGTGTTAGTTGATGCCATTGTTGTTAACCATGTGATTGATTGCCCAGCAACAATTACCGTACTTTGTGTATATGATTGATACCAACAGCGTTAGTGGTATTTATGGACATTGATATATGCGTTATCTCATGCATGTAGCACGGGTGAAAATGCCTTATAATGAGCAACGGCTTTGCTGGAAAGTATTCATCCATATAAAGTAGTGTGGTGAGCACAAGGACAAGGATCCAGTCAAGTGATGCTCTGAACACCCACTGATGCTGTGTTAGAATGAGAAAATCGAAGTGCACCTGTGTGGCATGGTCCTGTGATCAATTTTGGTCGTTTTATTTTTTAGTCCATGTTACATGAAGGGTTAGCTGCTTCCACTAGGCCTACTATTGTCTGCATTTTAGTGCAGTGTTTTCAAATTTGTGGGAGGACTTTCTTGTTTTCCCCCTCTATTTAGCCTTTTTCATGGGAAGCACGGGAGTTTCTCCGGAAACTTTTAGTTGGAAAAGAAGTGAAGTTTGTTGTGGAGCACAAGGCTACAAATCGAGAATATGGCACTATATGGGTTGCAGCTAATGGATGCAATGTGGCGGATCAGTTACTTAACGAGGGATTGGTTGAAGTCCGACAAGCTGGAGCTAGGCCAAGCGAGTAAGGAGTTACCAATGTATTATGCAGTGTGTTGCTGTGTGTATGAGAACAAATCTGTCAGCAATACAAAATACTCATAGTAGATGCATGCATTGACATTTAAGACCTTAATTTCAACGTTGAACTACGCGAAATTTTCCAGCCCATTATCGCTGGTGGAATGAAAAGCACTGAAGTGCAAACCATCGGCGCATTGTGACATGACGCACACCCGTAAGCAAACGCATGCGCCGTACCACTAATTGATGGGCTAGGTTTAGTTTTAGCTGTGACTCGTGGTCTCTTGCCAGCTCGCGCAGAGTCTGACGCGGACTAACTACACTGTAGATAGCATGCGAGAGGCGATACACACCCTGCGTTGCATCTTCTGGTGCCTCCGAGGTGCCACATGGATTGATGAGACTGTGGCCATCCCGTTCGTTGTGTATTTGCATATTGGCTTTTTCGCACTCTAGCTTTGCAACGGAGCATTTTCTGAGAAAACGGCACAAAATTTCTGACCTTCATTGGCTATTAAGTAAGTAGTATCATTTGTGAGACAAACGAACATTGGAGAAGTGAGATGTTGAGTAACAGACACACAGAAGGACAGACAGACAGACAGACCCAACTACTATACCCTCGCTGCGCATGCGCGCCGAGGGTAAATATTCAGCGTGTTCTTGGCAATATGATTAGGTAAAAACCGGGCACAAATTGAGGGTATATAAACACACTTTTTCATTTCTGTGTTATTGATACTTATGTGCGAAACGTTCCAAAATAATTGTTCATGTTTAGTTCAGCTTAAGTCGGGACGATAATGAACTTTGCTACTAAACAATGTTCAGGAAGTAAATAAAAAATTTCAATAAGCGTGGAATGTAGGGATGCCATAAAAAGCAAGGAGATTAGACAGGGATGACCTAGTGCTTGTGATTGATAAGTACAATGGGATGATGGTTATATCTTCAATCTGACATTGCTTGCTCGTGTAAATTTTCCTCTATACACAAGCCCTATATTGTTGTGAAGCATGAGTCTGCTCACTCATACAATGGCTCATTTCCTAAGCACGTAATGCACAGTTGTTGCCCTCTCTGATAGCTCCTCAATTGTTGGTTGTGACTGCATTGTGTGCAGACTTCCATGTTCGCTCAACTAACGATGAGTTTTACAATGCTGCGTTTTTGCCCCTCCATGGAATACGTTTGCCACTGTCTTCACACTCATTTTATGAGTAAAAGTTCGAAGAATTTTTTATTTGTTGTCTCCCTTCCTTTTTCTATGGCATTGGGGCATAATGCCCATGTAAAAAGTAACATTTATTTATTACCTCAGGCTCTTTGTCGTCATTCACATGTTTCTTTCACTACCAAAGTATATGAAAAGCACTAAAGTGCAAGCCCTCGGCGCACTACGCATGCACGGTATCGCTAAGTGATGGGCTGGGGCTAGGCTATACAGTTACTTGTGGTCTCCCGCTAGTAGCTCGCGGAGAGTCTGACATAGGCTAATAGATTGCATGCAGGAATCGACACACGCCCTCTGTTGTGGTGCCTTTGAGTAGGCCGATCAGTTCGAGGTAAGCCAACGCGATTATGCATATTGGCTTTTTCGCTTGTTTTCACTGCATATCTCTCGAACACAGTTCTTTCAGGAGAATCGCCTAATATTTTTTGAGTTCGCGTAGTTCTGAAGGTGTTGGTATCGCTCATTGGCCACCTCGTAGCCTGTAGTGCTAGAATAAGCGTCGACACACAGACAGACAGACAGACAGAACGACTACTGTAACCCTCGCTGCGCATGCGCACCGAGGGTTAATAAGTGCACCAAGTTTCATTGTTAGATGACCCACAATAAGCAGTTAACTACTGCACTGTTCAAGGCACTTTCTGTTTGGAAATCCCCTACTGACCTAAAGCCTTTCATGTGCTACTCTATAAGCGGCGCATAACTGCGCACAGTGTAATGTGCATTTTACGTATGCGCAATAATTGTACACGCCCACTTTTAGGATTTGCGGAGTGCCCGGTAGCTGCTGCATTTGTTGGAAGCATGGCGTTTTTGGCAATGCGAATCCAAATTTTAAAACTGAAAGTGAAACGTACAGATCTCAGATGTGTAGGCATAATGCAGAACAACCGTACTTAAGTGTTTTAATTTGTAAACGCTCCCTATATATCACTAAGTACGGTTGCTCTGCATTATATGCCTATGCATTTGAGATTTGTATGTTTCATTTTCATTTTCACTTTCAATCAGATCCAAATTAAAAAACATGCATCCAAGAAATGCCATATATTGCATAATCAGTAGGACAAACTTTGTACACATATGCAACCCATGATTAGTATAAAATGATTACAACTTTGTAAACACCACCTCATATGTATGCGCAATTTCAATTACGTTGCGCCGAGTCCCCCAGCGGTCTGCGAAGGTACTGGTAGAGGCGAGCGCATTGTCGGCGTCCTCCCCCGGCCTCTCACTCGACTTCCCAGCGAGAAAAGCAGCACTCGTTTCAGATGCACCGAATTTAAATTGCGCGCACGCGTTGCCATGGCTCTAAACAAGTTATAGACGCCTTGTCAATTGAAAGTACGCGAATTATATTGCCTTGGGGGCCTTAGTAGGGTCGTCGCTGTGCTCGAACGCTGTGCTCCGCGGCTCTCTAATGCGCGTAGTTTCCTGGACTCGGCATCTAACTTATATTTAGTAACAACAACAAGCAGCCTCAGACAATAAAATCTTGTAAATAGTGCTTGTGCTATAGGTTGCTTATTGTGGATCCTCCAACAATGACCCTTGGTACACTGATGTACCATGATAAGAGTTCATTGGAACACATATTACAAGTTTGTAAACAACAACAAACAACCTTAGGCAATAAAAACTTTTTAAATGGTAATAAATTACTTGTGGTTTTTCTTCTAACAATGAAACTTGGTTCGTTCATCGAAACAGAAATTACCGGTTTAAAACAAAAACAAATAGCCTCAAGGAATAAAAACTTGTAAGTGGTGTTTGTGCCTCTAATTTGCTTATGGTTGATCCTCGAACAATGAAACTTTGTACACTAACGTACCATGATAAGAGTTCATTGGAGCATAAATTACAAGTTTCTGAATAGCAACAAACAGCCGCAGGCAATAAGAACACGTAAACTGTGTTTTTGCCTAATAAATTACTTGTGGTTGATCCTCTAATAGTTAAACTCGGTACACTGATTGACCGTTATAAGAGTTCACCAAAACAGAAGTTACAAGGTTGTGAACAAGAACAAACAGCCTCAGGCAAAAAGACTTCTAAATGGTGTGAGTGCATTTAACTAGCTTATGGTGTGTCCTCTCGCAATTAAACCTTGGTGCACTGATGGTAATGTGAATGACGACAAAACGTCTGAGGCGATAGCTTAAGGCCTCTAATTTTTACTTTTTTTAATTGGCTTATGCCCCAAGATATCCCCTTTTTATTGCACACCATGCATGTGATGTAGTAAAAAAGGAAAGGAGACAATAAAATATTCTTCGAATTAAAATGTGTGGAATATAAGGATGGCATGAAAAGCAGCTCCCCCCCCTCCCCCCCGTGCACATCAGAGAAGCAACCACTTTGTCCCGCTCGAATGCGAACGCTGAGTGGCAGTGCGCACAAAGCCGCACCTGCTTCAGATGCACACTCCACTCTTTCAACCAAAACAAATCTGTAGAATCTGTTCCTAGGACTCTTTGTGACGAGCTAGACTAGAATGCCAGTTGCTGCTGGTGCAATGGTAGTGGACGCTGTATGTCCTGCCGGTGTGTGAAGGCAGGACAGCGCACCAACGGTCTGTCGTCTTGTGTAACACTGCTCCCTGCCCGGCACCCGCTAATATGTCTTCTATGCCCACAGCGGAAACGTACACGGTCTGTCGCTGGCACTAACTGGTGATACACCTTGGTCTGTGGGCAATGATGTCCTTTACTCACAAGACACTCTATGCTCGACTAGCCCAGGTAGAGGTGCGAACACCAGCGCCATGTTTGGTAACGTCAACACGGACACCCTCGTGGAGACAAGAACTCTTCCACTGTTCAAGCCAGTACCAAGTATAACTTTGTCCTGGGGGAACATATCAGGAGAGGAATTTCTCTAAAGCGATTGATGATGTGTAGGCTCAGGTGGATCACTTGGAAGCCTAATCTCTTTTAAGGTACCATTTTGAGCATGGGGCAAGCAATTTGTAACCGAACTTACTTGGCTCTCTAACAGCTTTGTTGCGGAATCTGACCTTGAAGCCATTGCATTGAAGGCCACTATGACCTTCACTGATGCTACAAAAACCACACGCTAAATCCAAAGCACATGACCACATTTCCTGTCTGCAGCGCAGAGCCTGTGGGAAGAAGGAGATATCTTGAACCTCATTAAGGAAGAAAGAACTCCCAGAAGCCACTTGCACACTCTCCACAAGAGATACAGCAGACCACACTTCAAAAGCCCACAGGTTCTCCAAGATGATGATGGATGGGAGGGTGGGAGGTGCTTTGAAGCTTGTTTCTGATGACTCAGACACAGGCCTTATAAGCCTCAATCAAGTTGTTGACGAGTATCCGGAAAAAACTATCTAAGAGGTTCTCGAAGACAAACACCCAGATCCAAACCCAGTACACCCAGATGTTCTCTTAGGAGATACAGATGACAGTAGCTTCAATCCAACTATTTTTGTCTCACGCTGCTGTATTTCATACCCAAGGTGGTGCTGGACCGCCAGGACTGGATGCCCTCCGCTGGAGACGACTATTGGGGCAAAAGTCCAACGGCCTCTGCGCAACCCTAGCAAGAGTTTGCTGGAAGAATTTCCGACCACATTCATCTACCATTTCATTGCGGGGGGGGGACGGAGTTAAGCGCTACAGGGGGTGGGGGGGAGGCCCGAGTGCGTAGCGGCTGGCGG
>CASHTH010000068.1:0-14820 GCA_030341885.1 Geodia barretti
CAATACACCGCTACTCACACATACACACGTCAGTCGTGGGGTATGGAAAAGTAGCGGCAACGTCTACTTTTTAACTACACAACTGCAGCACCACAGACCATTACACTAACTCACTCACCCAGTGACGAGGATGTCGAAGGAGGTGGGCTCGGCTTGGCGCACGTAGCCGCCCATGGCTGGCCAGCCCATGTCGCTCACGTGTTCCCGTGGAGGCGGGCTGGTGATCCTGACCTCCTGCAGGCTCTGGTAGAGCTCCGTCGAACAGCCCTCGAACAGACGGAGACAGGTGATGGGGGAGGAGTGGAGACTGAACAGGTACGGCTTGCGGATCTGCGGGCACCTGCAGGGCAGAGAGGGACCTCTCTTCACCTCTCTTCTTCTAAGTATGTGTGCTATTAAACTCTCGTGCATTTCTTTTGAGCAACACACAGCTAACAATTCAAGTATTTACAAATAGAGAGAGGGAAGAGAGTCGGTTTAAGGGAGTAAGTTTGAAACGAAATGTCTATGTTACTCAATAAGCAAGAAGAGAGATGTCTACATTTCGCCATAAGAACGAGAGACTCACTTTGGCTCCTCCAGGTTGAATGCCAGTAGCTCCTGCTTGCACAGGACTATCACGGCTGCCTGCCCTCTCTTGCTCTTCTCGTCTTTGGAAGGACACGAAAAACTCATATATATTTTGAAATTGGTGAAATGTTTGCAGGCATCACACATAGACTGCATGCATAGCAGCAGCTCCACAGCATTCCGCAAAGTTGTGTTTGTCCTTTTCCATGTTTTCGGTCGCGAAGATGCCTTAGTTTTCGAAATTTTAGAGCACAAGCCACACGATAACAGTGATGTAATCCACGACGGGAGAGGTGAAGTCGAGGGCGATGTGATCGGTTCCGTAGACGACTGTGACTGTGTGATGATCATCGTCGTCGTCCGCTGGGGAGACCGCACTGAACAGGATGAGTGGGTTGGCGTCCGTGTTTACAGCCAGAGTATCTTGGAGATGCAGCACCTGCTGGGGCCTTCTGTGAGAGGTGGTGTATGGTGTCACGTACATACATCCTTATTATAGAGAGAGAGGGTCTGCGTATGTGCCTCTGTTTTCTATCATCTGTAGATGGGAGATGGGAGAGGTGGGGGAGCGAGAGAGGCGAGCACAGACAAAGTGTGGCGATTAGAGGAAAAGCAACTAAATGAGTGCATGAATGGGACAAGACATAGTGCATAGATGGGGATAAAGTAAACAGAATTCAGGAGTCATGTAAAATACTGGGGACATACTAGTCATGAACAAGAAGGACTACAACAATGCGAAAGCTCGACCTCGCGCAGATACTTATGGTCAGTAGACTGACAAAACCTACGGCCATTAATCCCGCAGACCGGCCTACAAGGCTCAGCATTAAAGATGACAGGATCGTGTGTATAAGGACGTACCTGCGCAGGTGGAAATACTGAGTGGGACCCTCGTGAGCAATGGAGCTACTGGTGGACCAGTAGTATATACTGGAGTCCGAGTGAGCAGTGACAAACTTCTGACCCTCGTGTTGCCAGCTAATGGACTCCTAAGTGGCTTTGGGAAGGGAGGGGGAGAGAGAGAGGGATATGATAGAGAGGGGGGGACGAGATAGAGTTATAGGAGCGAGAGGTAGAGGAGAGATAGTGGCTGAGGAGATAGAGTGAGATGGCTCTAGGTCTATGACTACTCTGGGCGCGTCTGCTACTCTCCCTTTATTTTTCTTTCTGTGAATAGAGGTATGGTTCAAAGTTGATACTAAAAATTTGAAGAACTTTCGCAATCAGTGCTGTGCGGCAAAAGCAATTTGGGGGTGATCCATTATTTTGCTGGTCCCACCCCAAAAAAACTACAATAAAAATTTGCAGATGAGCTTCTTCGCTGAAAGTCTCAGCCATAAGAATGGTAGGAGGAAGAAGGGAGATGGAGAGAGTGGGAGAGAGAAGGAGACAGAGAGGGAGAGTGACTGCTCTCTCTCTCTCTCGTCTCTCCTCCGAGAGAAAGACAGGCCAGCTGGCGTACCTCTACCTGTTGACAATCCTGGACGGACTGTGGGTAGTTTCTGAGGGCCACGTCTTTCTCGAGGTCCCACAGAGAGATGACGCCCTGCTCGTAGCCGATGAGGAGCTGGTGACGGTTGGCAGGGTTGAGAGAGAGACAGCGAACTGAGCCGAGGTGGTTCTTTGCTGTCGGCTGGATCCTGAGGAGGAGAAGAGAGAGAGACGGTATAGGATTTTGTTGCACTGCACTCTGCAGCTATGGGCTATAGCATCGAGGATAGTTGGCTGGCCTGTCCTTCCCAGCACTTGTTCGATCTAAAAGTTTAGGCCACCATATTTTGCACAATGAATCACTCCTGAGGATTATCTCGCACTGCGGAGTGTAAACCAGACAACCACATAGTGGCTCATGTGTGTACAACAGGAACAGGCTGAGGGGAGAAATCAGTGGTCATATGAGATATCACCGTTGGACAACTGAAGCCGCGCAAAGACCAGCAGGATATTGCCAGTACACACACCATCACAGAGCAGGTTGAGGACCCACTCACGCACGGAAGAGGACCCATCGTTTCTTGCCTTCTCTTTAGCTCCTTTCCCCTAACCCTGAGTACACACCCAACCAGCATCCATCCTTTGAAAAATAACAGTTTGGGGCCTTTGCGAGCCGAAACCGGTCACACAGAATTCACGTAAAGCTCACAGGGCAGTGGCCGTGTTCCAGTAGATGATGTCAGTCTCCAACATAAACTTGCGGAGATCGAGGACGAAAATGTTGCCGCCCTCTGTGCCCAGGTAGAATCTGCCACTGACTTAACTGACACAAAGAAAACACCGACAAAAACACCCTACGCACCGAACACCGCGTAATCGTCTTCCCACTGTGGGGGAGGTTGAGGATCGAGTTATGCTGAGAGATGGGAAGAGGACACGGAAGCACAGATATGTGACGCACGTCATAATCTCGGTCATCACACATTCAACAGCGGATATAGCTACAGCACTATCCCCTTTCACATTGACATTGTGCACTGACACAAAACCCCAAAAAGACCACCCTGACACCAAACCCTACAATCACATGTATTATATATGTATTGCATTAGATGACATTTATTATATAGCATTGTACCGACAGTAATACTCCAGGGACCACAGTAATGTGGTATACTCCAGGGACCACAGTAATGTGGTATACTCCAGGGACCACAGTAATGTGGTATACTCCAGGGACCACAGTAATGTGGTATACTCCAGGGACCACAGTAATGTGGTATACTCCAGGGACCACAGTAATGTGGTATACTCACAGGACCACATTAATGTGGGTGTATCTCAGACCACATGTATATGTGTATCTACTCCAGGGATCATCGACAGTATGTTGTAGTACTCCAGTACCACAGTAGTGTGTGTATACTCCAGGGACCACAGTAATGTGGTATACTCCATGGGGACCACAGTAATGTGGTATACTCCAGGGACCACAGTAATGTGGTATACTCCAGGGACCACAGTAATGTGGTATACTCCAGGGACCACAGTAATGTGGTATACTCCAGGGACCACAGTAATGTGGTATACTCCAGGGACCACAGTAATGTGTATACTCCAGGGACCACAGTAATGTGGTATACTCCAGGGACCACAGTAATGTGGTATACTCCAGGGACCACAGTAATGTGTATTACTACTGTACGTAATACTATTACTATACTAGCCTCACACACTGATATTTAACTCTCTTTGCACGATCTACCAACAATTTTACTCCATCTGCTCCCACACACTATTATATTTAATTAACCCCTTCCTACCCATCGGGATCGAGAGTGAGAGAGTCCTTCTGCTCCAACGAGGGGGAATTCCCCTCTCCCCTCACGCTCCTCTTCCTATCCGAATCTCACGCTCCACTCTATCCCACCCTACTCTACTCCACATCTACGAGCATCCAGAATAGACGGTGTTTGTTACTGCTCCACGGTGAGGATCTGGTGGCTCCCGGTGAAGGTGGATATGCTGGTTATGGCGGCCTCGGATTTAGCTGTAGCATGAGAATTCAACACCTGGCTGGCCGTACCTGAACACACCTCGTCAAGGATGATTGTATGACAGTGTGAGTGTGGGAGGGAGGAGGGAGGGAGGGAGGACAGTGGTATTATATCATGCAGTAGTAAGAAATGGAGGATACACTCTCAGTTCCCCATTCTTGGTTCCAATGTATAGGAGACTGTAATGGGGTTCAAAGGCCATGGCTGTAGCGATCCTTGGGGAAGCCATGGTAGGCCGTCTGAGGGAGGAGGGAGGGAGACGAGCGTATGAAAACACATGAAAACACATGTAAGGAAACAAATGAGTGACTACGATACACAGAGTGCACGGAGCCAGGCACGTGCTGTAGAAGAAGCACGCTCATAATCCGTACTGGGATGCACATGTACATACAGTATTGGCTGCTTACATACATGTAATAATACACAATAATACTGCGCCTCCCAGCAGCAATGTACGTATGTAGTATTTGTAATGTATAGACTTGTGTTTTCCTGTTTCCTGACATGTACACATGTAGATGGACATGCTCTGATAACTTAATGGGAACTGTATAGGGACCTTGTTATGTATATAGGTGGTCACCACCATGCACCGTAATGTAGGGGAAATGACAATCAGAACTCATGGAAATTGATCTTCAGTATGAATCACGCCGTGTTCAGTATAGGGCTTCCGACCGAGGGAGTGTGTCACTAGTCTAGCTAGAGATTTTGCTGGTGTCGGCCAAACATGAACTGGACATGAGCCCTGGAGAGTTGAAGTTGCCAGTGTAACATGGGGAAAGCCTGACAGTGCAGTCCAGGTGTCCCTAGTCTGACCACCAAAGACCCAACAACAGAGAGAGAGAGAGAGAGCACTCAGCCATGGCGAGTGAGTAGTGGTCTATAGTCCACATCCTTGTGGTTGCGTGTGGACTGACAATTGCGCTCCATTGACCAGTGATGTAAGCCAGTGGTATTCATGCTCCACTAAGGAGGTGAGAAGTTGACACATTCATGCCCATGTATACACTTCAGCTCTTGTACAACTACACAGAGTTTCAGCCTCTTACATTACGACCGCCTCCGGTGCAGTAACTAAATCAATGTGCACACACATAGAACAATCTGCCTCTCTAACCTGTACACCTCAGCTTTGGAAACATATACACACTACACTTCTACCGTTACAATGCTGCATCTATACACAGGCGGAGCAGAATACACCATCTAGTCACGCACAGTTTTACTGCTGCCCGTTGGGGTATACAACATCCCCCAACAGCCATATATGAAAGTACACAGCAAATAACCACATGTCCCAACAATGCATGTGGGTGGTCCAAGACTTGCTACCAGCACCCCCACCAATTAGCAGAGGGTCCGGTGAATTAACACATGTCATCTGAGAGCGACCACTCCACCCGCCCAATTGCATAACCGGAATTCCTCAGCCTCAGCTATGGTAGCTATGACAAGTTCCTTTCTACCTCCCTCACAGAAATCCCCCCATTCCTTACTCCACAAACAAGCTTTTTGGAGAAATACACCAAGCCTTTTGGCTTCACCGACGTTGCACACAGCCTAAAAGGCATCCCATCCCACGAGCTCCTAACATGCTGCCCTACATGTTTGCATCGCCAGCACCAGTAAAGCATTACTCAAGGTATGTAACTGCCCCTGCGCCCATGATACGCACAGCCCCGAGCTCTTCCTGCTCTGTCTTGCTCGCGTACACATCGCTAGCACCGCGCAAACCGTCCACTCACCTTTCTGAAGGTGAAGTGCTCCCGCGAGAGCGGGTCGATCTTAGCAGAGCCGCCCTTCCTCTTTGTCTTGGGCATGTTTCCTCCTCCGCTGTCGAATCTTCTGTTGCGTCAGGACTCAAGATCTTGCTGACTGCACGCACGGAGAGACACCGCCGAGTGGAGAGAGAGAGAGCAGGCGGGTATCCGAGCAGGCAATTTGTTTGCAACAACCTACCACCAAGCAACGAGCTAGCTAACTGCAAACTGAAACTGCAAGACACCGCCCTGCCCTTAGTTCTCAAGGTGGGTGTGTTTGAGAATACGGAAGATTACGTAGGAGATAAACGGAATAGTATCCGGAGGGTCAACCAACGCCTTCTTTCCTCTTCTGCTTTTTGCAGTCTGGCTGTCGGCCCAACTGAGACAAAGGGGTGCAGCCACCGCGAGGTTCTTTACCTCGCACCGGTTATTGTAACACCGTTCTAGTTCTCTACCTAGGGTAAGCTAGCTATCTACAATGAACCACGTCTGCTCATGGCATGCACTTTGCTCTGTTTTTTTCTGTTCAGGCAGAAATGAAAGCAGTGTTCGGAAAGACGATTGGCGGTATATCGTACCTCACCAGAGGCACCTACAACGTCCTCACGTCTAGATTCAGGAGATCAGAAACTGGGGAACGGAGTGAGAGTGGGGAGAGGGCAGGGAGCGAGCGAGAAATGAACCCTCTCAATGGAGTGTCTGCAGTGGGGGACCACAGTCTGCCAGATCCCTCCCTCTCCTCCTCCAACACCTCCCCTAGTCTCCGGCGACATCCTGCCTCTCCCTTGCAGGAAGACGACATCCTCTACCGTAAGAACAACGTCTACCTCAAGTGTAGAATCGGCTCCGCTGATACCGGAGACTCTGAAGCCACACCCACTAACGGAGGTTCTAATCCGAGCGCAGCCATACGATCCCTCCGAAATCTAAAAGCCGCCTCACTACCCGTGGAGAGCAAGCAGAAAGAGGGAAAAGTGCCAGGGTTTCTATTTATCACCAGTCGCGGAGCCAACTACGGGTCGACGCTCATCCTAAACTGGGCTCCCAACAGCTCCATTATAAAGTGTTCTGGGAGCATCAACTCCACCATTTGCACAGCGGGGGAAGCGAGCAGTGATCATACCACCTCACACGAGAACGAGAGGGGCACAATCGACGAAGCAACCCCTCAGTCCCCGTCGTTATCTTCAATTCCCAACGAGCAACCCACCTCCTCCTCTTCCTCCTCCTCTTCCTCCTCTTCCTCTCTCCCTGCCACTTCTACCACGACTGTCGCCACGCGAACTGAGCACAAGTGTGTGTCAATCGATCTCGGGGAGATGGAGATCATTCGCGTCTTCTACCACACCGACGAGAGCGGGTGTAAAATATCCGGAGAGATGGTAGTGAGCAGCAGACAGACTGATTTCTGGGTCTTTCAGTTTCAAAATGGCGGACTCACTGACCTGATTCATCTGTTCTGTTCCTGGGACTATTTCAACCACCAGGAACACAGGTATATAGCACATTTCTTGACCTGAGCTACATCAGTCCCTGACAGTGTTCACTGCAATTTTTTTTCACTCAGCCTAGTAAGATGCACATCGTCTTCACGTGTTGTGTGTGTGGAGTTTTATTGAACAAATATGATGCCAAAACTTAGATTTTTGCCAAAGTATTAGCTCTTCACTTAGCACCATACTGTCCCTCCTCCCCTCCCTCTTTTCTCCCTTCCCTCCCCCATCGATCTGTTCCACAGGGAGTCCCAACAGCACACGTTCACCATATTCCGCCCGAAGCTCTCTCTCTCCCAGCTCCACCCGGGGGAGGGAGAGGTAAAGTCGGTCCTCACCAGAGAACTCTGGGATGGACTGTTTGGACCTGAAGGCAGGATAGCCGAGAGTGACTGTGTGAAAAAGGTTAAAGAAAATGTGGCGGTATATACATATATAATGGCCAAATTTAGAAACTGTTATATACTAAGAATGGAATTATATTCGGTAGCATTTCTAAATTTAGACCTTATGTCTGTCAAATTGGCTTTAAATTTGTTTGTGGAAAATTGTGCAGAAATGGGACTAATACGTACTCTGGTGATGAATAAAGGCCTTGTGGTGAAAAAGACAAAGTTTTTTCAACTGCTGTATGTTTATGGACACACAGGTGGTGTTCTTTCATGGGGTTTCCCCTTCGTTAAGGAAGGAGGTGTGGCCTTACCTGCTGGGTCTGTATCAGTTTGACTCGACCTCGCGGGAGAGAGAGGCCGCCAGACTGACCCACTGTCGCAGATACTGGGCCCTCGATGACCAGCGGTAAGTAGGGTCTTGAAGAACGGAACATTCTGCATGTCAAGTTTGTTGCCTCCTTTTAAAAAAGCAATCAAGTTTGGGAGAAATAATATTCCAGTCCTGAATCTAGAGACTTCATTGCCTCAAGAGTTATTGCAACAATAGCGTGGCCTACACTTTCTAGTTTTTAGCAAGTAGGTGGAGGAAGGGACAGGCCAACCAACATAATATCCTCTGACAATAGCTAGAGATTGCAGTGCACACAAAACACATAGAATTGACTGTCCTTCTCTCTCCTTCTCTCTCCTTCTCTCTCCTCCTCTTTCTGAACAGGAGAAGGATCCAGTCAGATGAGAGTGGGCAGGGAGAGGAGTGGGTGGTGGGAGTTCAGCAGATTGACAAAGACGTGGTGCGGACGGACAGGTCTCATCCTTACTACAAGGGAGACAGGGAGGAGGGGAGGCGCCATGTCGGGACACTGAAGTATGTCTGTAGATTGTGTAGTGAGGTCCCTTCACATGAGTTTGGGGTTGTTCAACGGCATCGCTGGGGATGTGTGCTAATGAGATACTCTTTACTAATGGGGGAGGGCAGAGGAATTGTTGCATGTTATATATAGACACCGTAAAGAGTGCTCAGAGGTGGGGTTATAATGGGTAAAAACCTCCCCACACTCCCCTCACAACCAAAAATCCTTACTTTATGCTGTCCTGTTGTATCCCTGTCAATCTCTTCTCTCTCCTTCTTCCTCCCTTTCGTAGGCACATTCTGCTCAACTACCTTATCCATAAGCCAGGACTCGGCTACTGTCAAGGTATACATATGTACACACCGTTGAAACACCAAGATCACCGTTCACATTATAGTACGATGCCCTGACGTGAGTGATCATGGTGTGTGTGTCTGTCTGTGTGTACCCCAGGAATGACAGACTTGCTGGCTCCGCTACTGGCGTCCATGGAGAACGACGTGGAAGCGTTCTGGTGTTTCGAGAAGCTGGTGGAGGGAACCGCCTACTTCAAACCCGCAGACAATCCCGTCTCCGTCGAAAAACAACTGGTGAGCCGAGAAACTGTGAGGCCAATGTTTCTTGGTCTGTTTCCACTCCTTTGTAGCCCGAGCCTTCAAAATGCAGTGCAATAGAGCCAAGGACTGAATTTATGCATTAACCCTTTTATTTTCAACCCAATTTCTTTGTTGACCCCTTAGGAGCTGCTGAGGATGCTCATCAAGCAGCTGCTTTAACCTAACCCATTTTCTGTGTTAACCCTGTAGGAGGCACTGAGCATGTGCATAAAGTAGCTACTTTAACCCTCTACTTTTTACCCCAATATCTTTGTTAACCCCTTAGGAGCCGCTGAGGATGCTCATCAAGCAGCTGCTCCCGTGGTTCCACTCTTACTTGGAGTCCACCGAGAACGGTCTCTCCCTCATGTTCTGCCACCGCTGGCTCCTCGTCTGCTTCAAGAGAGAGTTCTCCGAAGAAGACACTCTCGCCGTGTGGGAGGCGTGCTGGACCAACTACGCCACCGCCTCGTTCCACCTGTTTGTCTGCATCGCCGTCATGGCGATATACGGCCAGCGAGCCGTGGAGAAACAGATGAACATCAACGAACTGATGGTGTTTTTCAACACTCTCTCGCTGACCATGCCCCGGGAGTTGGTCCTAACACAGGCACGGGGATACGTACACCAGTTCTGTACTAGTAAAACCGCCCACTGTACGCTGGCTTCGCTTATGCCCCCCGAGTTCTGGCTCTGTTCCACGTCACCCAGACTGGAATGCGGACTGTGCCGTGGGCTCAGCACCAGCTGCGAGAGTAGAGATTTGCAAACGACACCCATGGAAGCCCTCTGCTAGAGTTGAATTGAAACTTACAGCCCCCACCTCTCACTCTGTCACATGTTAAATCATAATTTTAAGTGTGTGTTTGAAATCACTTTTTACTTCTATGATTTCCCTGCAATGTGTGTGCATTATTGAATATTTCCCAGAAAGAGACTTGAGTATAATAATTACAGTACATGACACATCAATAATTGTAATTTTTACCACAAGTTAATTACTTGCTGCTTGGCTATAGGGTCTAATTTCACTAAAATGTGTAAGTGGCAGTGTTAAATTCTGCGAAACTCAGCAGCTTTTGGTCGGATTTGCAATTGTCCACCCCACAGCTATAGTAATCTACATTGTCTGGAAAGTGGCTAAACTGTCGAATCCTGACGTGCCACACTTGGCTCCGGCCAGCTGACAGGCAAAGGTGAGGGCCGCAGGAACCGAGTGATTGGAGGAGAACTTGTAAATGAAGCCAGCGTTGAACGTGTCGCCCGCTCCTAGAGTGTCCACCAGCTGGGGGGGTGGCCTAGCTGGACTGGTGTAGGTCTAGGGGGGAGAGAGAGAGACTTGCCTTATCTCTCATTTTGTGAATGCACATGCACCCAAAAAACACAGCGTACCTCAGGCAGTGAAATTATTATTCATTCTCATATTAAATTTAATGAATAGAGCGAATTTGCCCCAATGAAAAAAGCTATAATGGATTACCTTTCCAGTGGAGTCAGTAGCTGCAGCTCCTTTATCTCCCCATGCACACACAACCACTGCACTGCAAACAGTATTACGTCATTATTACATCGTTGTGATCATTCCTCACTCTGGTCTTGTCAGTGATCTAAAGCCTGTCACGGCCTCTTCCATGGCCCCGTATCCTCTGTACTGCTGCATACTCCTTGCTGAAGAACACCTCCAGTGGACAATACGGGTTAGCACTAACGATACCCACAGTAGTTTGCACCTGCCCACGCTAGTTTAGCTGCGAGACACTGCGTGTGGTACATGTACGTACACCAGCGAGTATGGTATCTGACTTTATTGTGCCGTCTTTTAGCCTGCTAAACTAGAGCAAATGCAAAATCGCTAATCGTGGCTGTAGGGGAGAGACTGACCACGTCGGCCAGTGACGCCAGCTGAGCACTCTCCTCTAGTCTCTTCTCGAGTTCCACAGATCACACCAGGACTACCAGCTCCCCCTCCTCCTCTCGCCCTCGTCAGACTCTGTCCTATAGGACAATCAAGACTCTGTCTCATATAGATTTGGTGTAGAACTAAGTAGGAATGGCCCTTCTCGGCTACCATATTAGAGTGACGTAGACGGTTATGTGTCGCATCACCGAAAATCGGCCCGTTGCAACGATCGACGACTCGCTCCCGCTCGCCAAATAGTCAAAGTAATGGGCGAGCGAGCCCGCTCTGCAATTGTGGCACACAAGTTTAACAGCATTGCATACTGATCATGACAATTGCAAATGTAGCTATATGTTTCAGATATTTAGGCAATAATTGCGGGTGGAATATTCTATATAAGTTACGACGCACCGTCCGCCGTAGTTATACACATGCGCCGATATTACGCGCTTCAGCGGGGCCCGGTGGTTCAGTTCGCGTCCAGCAACGATACTGCTTCTGTTCACAGAGGTAGACAGACAGAACACACCGCGGTCGAAAGTCCTCACGACCGAGATGTTAGCTTGTCTTTCTCAGTGACGATTACGAGATCGAGAGCGGGCAAGGCAACTATACTGCTTCTGTTCAACAGAGAGAATCCCGGCCGTTGAAAGTCCTCACGACAGAGAGGCTCGTCTTTTTCAGCGACGATTAAGAGATGGAGAGCGGGAGCGGGCAAGTCAACATTACTTTTCCGTTGCTAGTTTCTTCTGGTAGTTTCACTTTGACAACACCATAATAACTTCTGTTACCTTTACCTGTAGGTACGTAGCTAGTTACGATGATGGTTGTGTATATTTGCGCTACAGTACGGCTCGCTCCGCTCGCCCAAAGAATGGCAAGCATTTCCACTAGTTATTTGCGAGCGGGAGTGAGCCAACCTATAATTACAGCTATAAGTGGAAAAATCTTTTCTTCAAAATGAAAGGGGGATATAGGGGTGGCTTGAAATACCAAAAAGGAAGAAACAAGGGGTCATTACACCGCAAAGTTGCACAAAGCTACATGACACCATCCCTATATCTTTGTTTGATATTGTTTGATATTAAACTTTGCTAATAAAGCAAAGATAATTATAGGGATGGTGTCATGTAGCTTTGTGCAACTTTGCTGTGTAATGACCCCTTCTTTCTTCCTTTTTGGTGCTTCAAGCCATCCCTATATCCCCCTTTCATTTTGAAGAAATTCCACCTGATTCCACTATTTTTAACAGCTTTTAGCAACACTGCATTTATTGCTTGATGTCCGTGCACACCTCCGGCGAAATTGGAGACCTTCAGTGAAAAAATCAGTGCTTGGACTGGTACTGGTAAGGAGATAGCGGGTTAGAACAAGAAGATGAAGAATCGTGAAATCGCGTATTCTCGCGTGGACGACTGAAGGTGCGTATGAGCTCTTGGGGGACATCCCTATATAGATCCCTATATAGAGAGTCTACCGACTCTCTAATAGTCGTTGGTTCGAGCGGAATTTATTATACGACTGTCGTACGTCGTATAAGTGCGCATGCACGGCTTTGTACGCGCTTCTTTACTATTCCCCATTTTCACACACGGTGCCTCGCGATATGCGGCGATCGATCTATATAGCCAGCTAGAGAACTCTCCTCCATTCGACGCCATGCGCTGCAACCTTCGGTGACTGACCGAGGCTGTATAATACCTCTTCCCAATCGTCATGGTTCCAAGCTGCAACTTGCAAATACGCTAGGATTGCTCGTGCACATACTGCTGCATGCCAGCTGCCTGGTGGACCAGCTAACACACGCCGCGTTGTCGGGCAGCCTGATATCGATCGCTGCCTAGCCTACTGCCATGCCAGCTGCCTGGTGGACCACGACAGACGAGCTGAAAGCGTAAGGTAAGGACCGTTCTGCTCACCTGCTCACCGTTCTGGCAATATACAGTACGCATGTAACGGCGACAGGTAGCTCTGTCTTGCTTCACGAAAGGAAAGCTGTGCTCTGACGGAACGTTATGCAGCCCGAACATCGCGGACAAATCCCAAGTTGGGTCGCTCCCGCTCGCCAACAATGTTCAACATTCTTCTAGTTATGTTAGTAGTGTATACACCATAATACAAAATGACTCTAGCTACCCATCTAAGGCAGACCGGTCATAGTAAGTACAACACTGTCAAAGAATGGGGTGGAAGGTGATGTATTCTAGCTACCACTATAATATATCGTCCAAGAAAAGCATTTAGCTGCAGTTAGTGTTTATCCTGAGATACCCAAACTTCTCCTCCATCATCACGTCAATCTTGCTCACAATTTCACAGAATCTTGGTCTTTGCTGTGGAACAGTATTCCAACAGCTCAACAACAGCGAGTACCTATAGAAAGAGTTGGAGATATCTTGATCCGTGTTTTAGCTAAAAGTCAGGGGCATCAAACCGCATTAGCTACACACAGAGGACCCAAAAGTGGTTAACATCCTCTCTAAGTGTGTTATCACTTACAGGCAAGTAAACTTTGCTTACTTCCAGGACTAGGTATAGCTGTGCTTTAGCATGCTGCACAGCATGGTGTTATAAGCTATAGCTGGCAATTTTTTTGCATGAGTCAACAACAAGGTAGCAAGGTAGCTAAGGCAAAGCAAACAAGTAAACTACAATTTTTGCGTGCATCCATCTTGTGCTATTTGCACTTAATAATAACTAGTGGAATATTATATCATTTCTGTGAAATGATATAATAATGAACAAGAAGATGCCTATACACCGAGAAAGAAAGTCATTTATAACCACATGCCTACATCTTTGTGTTTCAATCATTAGCTGGTCATGAATGCATGAGCATGTATACTTTAGCAAGAAAGAAACAAATATGTAGGATTTCCACTTGTTTCCCTCATTTTTGATTTGAGTAAAAGCCACAATAAAAATAAATGTTAGACAGCTATATAGCTGCTATACATTTGTACACATATCTGCATCATTATGGTACGAAGTGGCAGAAGCAGAGGCACTGCTATATACAGTGTCTAATAAGGAAGTGGCAAGCAACTGTCCAGGAAAAAGGCTAAGTTTCGCCCAGTTGGCAGTAAAATAATGGCGTCGTTCACTGGTCTTCCGTGAAAAGAGACGTAGGAGAGGAGAAAAAACGATCGCTCGATGTGCGCGCACAAGCGCTATAATACTATAGCTACTCGGTAAGGAGATAGCTGAGGATGAAGACACGAAAACGCATAGGTCTCAACTGCTGAATTAGGTATACCGATTTTCCACAGCCTTGTCCCGTCCATCACCTTGCTTGTCCCGATTTCTCGGACGTATAGCTACTTGCGCGGTAGTGAAAAAATAACGTTTGCACCAGAGCAACGAAACATGGACTGCGTATTATGTCAGTGCACTGTTGCTTCAAGCATAGACTCGTAACCGGCGAGCGATCGCGGGAAAATACTAGTGGGCGGGTCCTGAACTGAACCATACGCGCATGCGCATTGAGCAAGATATCCCGATTAATAGTCCCACCTCCTACTCCTTCTGGAAGGTTGAAAACGGGTAATGAGATTCCAATCAGGAGCCTGTCAGGCTGTAGAGTAAGCAGAAGTAAGTTTGTATTTTGCTTAGCTTCAAAGACCCCCCCCCCATCCTTCCTCCACGTCCACGGTGCCCGTTGCCCCGAGGTTCTCGCGTGGAGAAGTAGAGGCAAGTAGGGTAAGATGGGCCTGTCTGTGATTTTTGACTTGGTTTTGAAGGCTTTGCTCTCCTTT
>CASHTH010000070.1:0-36457 GCA_030341885.1 Geodia barretti
AAAACTTTTCTATTATATCATAATATTATATCATAGCTGTGCCCATATTAAGGTGAGTGAAATTTTGCACTCACGTTTGCTTGCTGGGTAAGAATATATATAGTGTATAATGAAACTTACATGATCCACAACTCCTGATGTGGCAGATATTTCTTGCTCTGCGTCGGGCATGTTCCAGTTTGGCAATTGCGTGGTCAAATGCCCTCTTAGCGTCATCCACCTTTCTCTGGGCATGGACAAGAGCTCGGTCGGCCCTGTAAAAAGCTTCTTTCTTCTCTCTTATCTTATTCTGAGCTGCTTTTATGTGTCTGTCGGCTTCATCGGCAGATCGTTTCAACCCATCCCTCACACCGGCGGCAATCTTGTCGAAGAGATCATTTTTGAACAACCCTTCTACCACAAAATTGGCATTGGCAAGGTTCCCATATGAAGCTTGGATGCGGAGTCCAACATAGAACAGGTTCAGGAACTTTCCATTGATGGAGTAGTCGTATTTGGAGCTTGATATGAGTATCTTGATTTCAGCTGACATACCGAGAACCTCGGCATAACCACTAGCCTCAATGTAGGGGAGGCTTGAAGTACTAATGTCTACAATCACATAAGGTCCGCGAGATCTATCACTTCGCGAGGCGTACATTTTGAAGAGTCCGGCAACATTGAGAGGAGGTAGGCCTGCCTTTACCTTGATCCGGTTCGGTTGGATCTTTATGTATGCGTAGGCCCTTAGACCAAGAATATTGATGGCACCTTTGAAAAAGAAACCGACAGGAATGGATATACTAGCATGGGGAAGTTCTTTCCCAAGAAGTGAAAAGGAGGCTCTGATACCATCTGGGAATCCACTCTCAGCTAGCGGCCGTGGGAGTTTGGCCCCGATGCAAAATGCATTGAAAAATGACTGGAAAGTGAGCTTCCCAATGTTGACATAGAAATAGTTCTCAGATGGATTGGCTACACTGATACCAATGTAGCCTTCTGCTGTCACAGCACTCCCACAGGACTTCTTGCCAAGTTCGATTCTCCCTCCAAATTCCAGTCCAGTGACTGGCGAAGGAGCTGGGATGAGAGTAACCGAGAGAAGGAGGTTACAAACTGTTATGTACTCCGTTGCAAATATATTGGGTATACAGCCACTTATAGTGCCCTCCAATTTGACACCTCCCGGCGTTAATTTTATGGCAGCTCCAAGAGTGATAGCTGGTTTGCTCAATTTCAAGTAACCGACTATTCCAATGGAAGGGTAGGACCTGCTTCAATCTGTATTCCAGCTCTCTGCAGTATGACACCACCACCCAGCTTCAGATCGCTCACGGCTGCTGTCAATCTAAACGACTTTGTGCTAACGATTGTAGCTTCCAGCAATAACTTTGCGTTCTTACCAAGTATGCTCTGGCACACAGCACAGAATGCATCTTTGCTACAGTCTGGAGGGAAGCCTATGGGAAGTCGGAAGGATATGCCTTTGCTAATACTGAGCCCTTTTAACTCAGAGAGTTTGATTAAGTCATGCGGAACCGAGACTGGAGCCACGATAAAAGCAATGTCTGTATTCTGGTCGAGAATGAATATCTTGTGCAGGGAGATTCCAAGTAGCTTCTGAATGAAGGTGGCGATATTGAACTCTCCAAAGGTGTACTTTTGAATGATTTTCACTCTCCCTCCATACTTTACTCCAATGGCAGTGATGTGGATAGTCTTTAGTCCCCACAACTGTGGTGTTCCTGAGATCAGTATTTGCTGTGGCGTAACTCCGAAAGGATACTCGATCACAGCATCCAAAATTTTTGAAATTGAAAACCTGTCCAAGGATGGCGTTAAGGTCACCGGGCAGTAGATCAGCACCGAGGCCTTTTGCTATCCCAAAGATTGGGAGCACTTCTGCTTTAATGGTGATGACGTACTTTTGGGTGAGTTCGATTCTTCTAAGATGCACATCTAAGTCTGTCCCTGCAATAGAGACTATTCCTTTTACTTCGGCACTCAGTGATTTGGGAGGAGAGAGCTTTGCTATTAGTTTCAAAGATGTTTCCGAGATCGAGAGCAAGTTTTCAAAGAAAGTTATCTTATTGATTAGAACTTCGACTGTCATCACTTTCTGAGGGATGTCAAAAGAGAAGCTATGTAGTCTGATTTTCAAAATTTCTCCCAACACCGACGGAAGATTGAGTGAACCAACATCAACTCCTGGTATTTGTGAGGCTAATGAACCGATAGATACATCCACATTGTCTGGTACTGTAAACGTCAAAACTTTGTTCACGTAAGACCCCATAACTCCATTAACTCCACCAATGGCTATTTCAAATTCAGCAGTAAACCCACTCGGAAGTGTGGTTCCATACTTTGCGAGAGGCGAGTTGGGACTTAGAACCTGGGCCAGTAGAGGAGTTGAGAGCTCGTTCTTAGCAATAGAGAATGCCATTACAGGCACACTGAATGTTCCAAAGAACGGAATTGGTGTTATGTCAATATTAGCTGCCGATTTAACAAGATCTGCTAACTTGAACGATTTTATTCCGACAGCAATGGCAATGTTGGATGTTGTTCCGTATTTCTGGTACAGGAGATGGACATTTGCCGTTCCTGCTATCGTACCACTGAAGATGAATGTAAACCTCTCCTTTAGCTTCCGACCAACAATCTTTGTCAGTTTGACAGAGTTAACCGCAGAAGGAATGGGTAGAGTTGTTCCTGATAGACCAGTGACCAGATCACCGATACTCAGACCTTCCCTGGGAATTGCCGCAAACAAAATCTCTCCAATGGCTCTATCATAGGAAACTTTGATTCTGATATTGATGCTTCTAAGGACCCAGTCGCCACTGAACTCAAGTGAATCTACACCTCTGTTGGTGGAACCCAGCTGCGCAATAACAGAAATGTCGAGGTTTTTGACTGTTAGAATTTTAGGAATGATGGTGATTTGGGGGAAATGTGCAGCCACGGAAAGTTTACTGGCTGTTTGATCATAGCGAATTGCTTCCAGCTTGCCACTAAGCAAGTCACTGATTGGTGAAGGAAGTCCTTTCACTGCTTCTTCAAATGAGGGAATTTCTGAAAGTAGACCTTGTAGAGTCAAGCTTGTTGCAGGAGGAACTGAAAAGTCTATGACTTTTTCTGCATAAGTAACTTCTATTCCAAACTTTCCGCCGATTTCTGCCTTGAATACAGCGGTTAATCCCTTTGGAATAGCTTTACCGTACGCTTGAAGCTCAGAGTCTGGATCAAAAGTAGAAGTAAAGTGATTGCTGTATATCGTGTCTGTCGCTATAGTGAAAGCCATGTTTGTTACAATGAAGGAGCCAAGGAAAGGAACCTTTGAGATGTCTGCACCCGTTGCCGTCTTTATTAGATCTGCCAGTTTGAACTCCTCAATGTCGGCTGCCACGGCTACATTTGTTCCTGTCTTGGCCACATCAAACACCAAATACACTTCTGTGCTCCCAGTTCGGGCTGATATTAAGATGAAGGTTCCATAGTCATCTATCTGGGCAATAACTTGTGTGATTTTCAGTGATGATATTATTGAGGGCACTTGGAGGTTTACTTTACCAAATCCGTTGATGAGGTCAACAATACTAAGGCCACCGGAATCAGTTGGATATCCTTTGATGAATAACTTTTTCCCGTTTGTCTCGTACGTCACCTCAGTACGAAGAGACACACTGCGAATGGCCCACGTGGCTTTCATTTCAAACACATTGATAGTCACTGCCTGCAGTGCAGCCATTTCCTGTTCATCAAGCTCAACTAGTTTTCCGAATGCGTAGGAGGCTATGTAAGGAGAGGACCTGTCCCAAGTCGCTAGTTCTTGAGATTGACCTTGTGTTGATTGCAGATTCATGTCTAGACGAATGGTTACATCTTTGAGCGCAATTACATTTGGTACCACATTCAAACCGCTCAGGTAAAGTGTTATTTCAAGGTCTTTTGTAACGGGATTAAAGACTAGCTTTGTGACCTTAGCACTCAGAATGTCTTTGACGGGGGGTGGCAGAGTATCGATTGTTGACTTTACACTCGGAATGAGAGATATGAGCGTTGCAAGTGACAGAGAGACAGATGACGGTGCTGTGATGGTGAGAGTGTTGTCAGCGTATTCCGCATTCAGTCCTGCAGCTTTCCCAATGTCCAGCAGAAATTGGCCCTTGAGGCCTTTCGGGATGTTCTCCAATAGAAGCTCGGGGGATATTCCTGGGATCTCAATGTCCGGTAGTGTGGCAGTTGATAACTGGTCTGAACACAGGACAAAGCTCAGGGCGGGAATTGTCAGGTCACCAAAGAAGGGCACATTGGAAATATCAACCCCCGATCCATATTCTACCAGCTCTGCCAGCTTGAAGGACTTGATATCAGCTGATACTGCGACTGTTTTCTTGTCTTTTACTTTCTCGTATACAACTGCAATATTTGCGACTTCTCCCAGTTTGGCAAGCAACACAATTGAAATGGTGTCACCATTGACTGTTCCAGTCACACGATTGAACTTTAGTTCATTGAATATCGATGGAATTTTGATCTCAGTTCCTGAAAATCCCTTAACTAAGTCCTCCACATTTACACCTTTTGAACTGGTCGGAAAAGCGTCAATGACAATCAGGTTCTTATCGTAGGTTACGTCAGTTGTAAGAGAGAGAGAGCGTAACTCCCAGGTGCCTTTGAATTGGACGGACTCTACAGCTGGTTTGTCACCAACTACTCCCGACAGCTCAAACTCAATGTCGGTCAGGGTGAGTAGATCAGGTATGATTCTGAGTGACTCCAGCGAACCTGAAAACTGAAGTTTTTTCCCGTTAGGAGCATAGTACAGTTTTCGTAGCCTTGTGCTTGCAATGTCTTGAAAAGCTGAAGGAAGCTTCTCCAAAACACTATTGACCCCTGGAATTGCTTTCAGCAAGTTTGCTAGAGAGAGTTCAACTGAGTCAGGAACTGTTACTTCAAGTTCCTTATTGGCAAAATCAGCCACCACTCCTTTGGCTGTTCCAATGTTAAAACTAAACGTAGCTGTCACACCCTTTGATACTTGATCTCCGAAGTTTGCAAGGAAAGAGTTTTCACCATAGATGGTCGATAGAACACGATTGTTGATACTATCTGAAGAAACGGTAAAGCCTATTTCAGGGATGACCAGTGTGCCAAAGAAAGGGAAGTTTGATATGTCCAAACCTGTTGCACTAGACACAAGGGATGCAAATCGAAACTTTGATATCTCAACTGCCAGCGCAACTACAGAACCAGACTTTGATTTCTGATAAATGATGTGGATAATAGCTGAGCCCACACCTCCAGTGAGGGAGATGAGTGTCGTATCTCCAATCTTGTTTCCCTCCAGTTTTGAGAGAGTCACTGATGATGCTATGGTGGATGGAATGGGTAGCGTTTCACCCGAGAGTAACTGAATAAAATCCTTGATTTTGACTTGCCCACCGAGCTCTCCAGCTATGCTAAGACTGTTTTCCTCATGACTATAACCGATGGTTGTGCGAATAGGCAGTTTGTTAAGAATCCAATCGCCAGTAATGTCAAGTGTGTCCACATACCTTTCTGTACCAAGTACCACACTGACTGAAACTGAGACAGACGTAAGAGCAACAAACTCTGGCACTATTACTACTTCTTTGTCAAGAGATCCACTGAACTGTAACTGCTTTGAATTTGGATCGTAACTAAAGGACGAGATTTTTGCACTGAGAAGTGTAAGCAATTCTGGGGGAAGCTTTTGCAGAGCACTTTTAACTTTTGGCATGTGGGAAAGCAAGTTTTCAAGAGTGAGAGATGAAGTGGAGGGAATGGTGAATGATAGACGCTCGTGGACAAATTTAACAGCAATATTGGCTGTGCCGGATATTTCAACTACAAACTGCCCAGAAATACCTTTCTGTATGCCGTTCTTGAATGCTTCAATTGCAGAGCCTTTCGAAACGAGTTCAGCTAGGAATGAACTCATGATATCGTTTGACGCCGCAGCAAACTTTAACTCTGGGACGACAATTGATCCGATTAGGGGCACGCTGGAGATATCAATGCCCGTAGCCGACTCGACAAGGTCAGCCAGCTTAAAACTAGCTAAATCAGCAGCAACTGCTAACTCAGTCTCCGAAGCCTCTCTTTCCACAACGACACTTATTGTTCCCTTTGATCCAATCCGACCATTGAATATGAGCAGTGCTTCGCTCGGTGTTACCGTACCTCTGATGCTGGTGAATGCAAAGGAAGATATAGTAGACGGCAAGACCAGATCGTTTCCAGCAATATTTTCCATCAAGTTCTCAAGGTTCAACGTAAGAGGTCCTGCGGCCTGACTACCTACGTCCAATCTCTTCGAAACACCATCGTACACAATCACAGTTTTGATGGAATATTTACCAATTGTCCAGATCCCTTCAAACTCTACCACCTTTGTTGATATAACCTTCCCTATACTACCAACATAGGTGACTTCAACACTTGATAGCGACAGGAAACCAGGGACTACAGTAAATCTTCTCAGGGAAGCACTCACACTCAACTCCTTTGATGTGGTATTGTACTCAAAAGATGTAAGCTGTGCCGATAGAACTGACTGCAGCTGAGATGGAAGGGATTCTAAAGCATCACGCAGACCTGGTATCTCTGTAGACAAGGATGTTAGGCTCAAACGAGAAGTGACGGGCGGTTTGACTATCAATACACCCTCATCATAACTCCCCATTACATCCTTAACACTACCTATGCTCAGTGTGAATGCACCGGTCACACCAGCAGGCAGAGTGTCTCCATAGGTCGAAAGTGGAGAAGTGCCAAAGATGTGAGGTAGTGTAGGGCTCTTTATCTCTCCAGAAGTGATGGATAAACCCATGGAAGGCACAACTAGCTGTCCAAAGAAGGGAACGCTTGAGATATCAATTCCCGTTGTGCTCTTTACAACCTCTGAAAGCTTGAAGTTTGTAACACTTGCTGCTACCCCCGCCTTTAGACCACCCATCCCTTTATGGAAGAACACATACACCTTACCGTCAGGTACGGTACCCTGCAATGCTATGAAATACTTTCCGTTGTCGTAGATATTTCCCACTATTTGCTTTAGAGTAAACAAGGAGAGCTTACTGGGGAGGTCGTATGAATTTCCAGCAATCTTCTGTACCAAGTCCTTTGCGCTAAGTGTCGAACTGCCACCACTTGTTGCAGTCACATGGAAAAGCTTTTTCGGTCCATTGTATTTGAGGTTTGTCACAAGACTGGTCTTCCCTATTTGCCACATTCCAGAAAACATCAAGCTTTTCAGAGATGGGCTGGACCCAATCGCAGCTTGGACGCTGAACTTAGCGTTAGTCAGCATTATAACATTGGGTATCAGGGACACTTGAGGGACCGTGGTGCTAAGGGAAAGCTCCATGGTTTGTGGATCGTAAGAGAAGGCTGTGATTCTAGAGCTCAGAAGTTCGGAAGCGGTACTAGGAAGAGTGTCTAGCGTTGTCTTGAAGCTCGAAATGTGACTTGAAATTTGATTGACTGACAATACTAGCGATGGAGGGACTGAGAATTTTTTGCTGGCAGGGTCATACTTCACAGCCACAAAAGTGTTTGTTCCAAAGAGCTGAGTCTCACCACTCAGTATCAGAGTGTTGAAAGTGACTTTGGAGCCAATATGCATTCGCACAGACAGTGTTACGTCGGTAAAACTTAAAACTTGTGGAATAAGTACCAGAGTGCCACTAAGTTGGACATGGACATCAAGCTGTCCAGTGGCACAGCTGAAGGAAATGTTCAGGAGCTTATTAGGTGGGAGGCTAGAGGAGCTCAGGCTGGGAAATAGAGCAGTAGTGAGGCTTACTGCATTACCTTCAGCAGCTGATGCAAAAATCACTTCACCTGTACATGGAAATGGTATAGTTGCCAATTGTATTATTCGTGCTAATTTTGGCCTACCTTCTTGAATGTACACACGCCGTTTTTGTCGGCCATGGTGGTCTGAGTATTGTAAGAATAGACCCATATCAATTACACTCAACATAGTTGCATAATTGCTATATCTATTGCTTACCAATATCTGTCTCTGTATTCCAGTACTCCAACATCTTCTGTGCATTTAGAATGTCCTGGTGTGATGGCCCTGAAGGAAAAGCAACATGTACATACGCTATGCAGCATTAGCTACTGGCGTAGCTAGCGTGCCTATATAATTATCATGCACAAGGAAGAAAAGGTGGATTCTATATACTCCAAACTACTTTAACTCCACCATCACATTTGAAGAATATATACTAGGATATACTGCACCCTTTATGATAATATTTTTGTTATATAGCCTACCGAGGCATACGTAGCTAACATACTATGAAAGTTCCAGACTTAGAAGGCGTTACTATGATGGCTGTTTAGGGCCATCCATTTCCATCTAACTTTCTGCCATTTCCATTTCCATTCCACTTCCATTTCCATACTGCTTTATACGCATCTGACTTATGCGCATGCGTATACGCAACGCCACGAGTTCTTCATGTGAGCCGATCAAGTATACTTGATGTTGCCGTGAGCAGAGCAGAGTTGTGCTTGGATGTTGATGTCCGTTTCGAGAGACGAGAGTTATTCCACGAGGGCTACAATCTAATCCTTGCGTTTTTGTGGCTGTGTTTGGTATCTCGATAAGAACACTGAAGCGAGGCAGATTCGCCCTTATTGCGTGGGCTACCAGGAGTCGGCACACAATGACACAACACATGAAACGTGCACTAGAGTGAAGATGCATAATGCCAAGCGTGAACCAGGAATTTTGCTGCTAATAATATTCAAAATTTATCCACCGTTCTGTCTCTGTACTTATCGCTAGTTCGACCCTGCCTTGAATATGCCTCTCAGGTGTGGGACCCACACCTACTGAAAGGTATCAAGGCGATGGAGGATGTTCAGAAGTTTGCACTTCGGGTTTGTTATGGTCAGTATAATTATACCAAGACTCATATGATAACTTGCTCGACATACCAGATCCCATCTCTTGGAAATAGAAGGCTCTAGCTACCTCTTATTATGTACACTCTTTAGTATCGTCAACGAGTATTTGTATTTTCCTAATAATTATACCCACTAGCTCACTCTTGGCACAAAGCACCCGTCATCACCACCCCAAAATGCTCAGTCCCTTTTATATCGCTCTGATTGTCTAAAATCATTTATCACAAAACCGTTCGCCTCTGGAACGACCTACCTTCAGAAGCTCTCACATCATCAAACTTACGTAATTTTAAAATTATATCACCACTCTTCTTATAATGTAATTTTAATGTTAGGTGCACTTATTAGCTACCAGCTATTAAGTGCTTCCTTGCCTTTGTGCAAAAATTGTAAAAAGAAGAAAACCAACAAATATAACACTGCAGTTCACCTTGTGTGTAATTCAGGTGACTATGATAAACCAGGGTCCTTAGATTCAAGCCTATAGTCTGAAGGGATTTTTGCTGTTTACAACCACATGGTCTTAGATTTCTTTCCTCATGCTGATGCCCGAAAACAGATCCCATACCAAACATGTAGTAAGTATTATGCAAATTACATACTTGTGTACTCCCGTGATACATGATCCCAGTCCTGACCACCAGGAGCACCGTAGCTGTCAGCTCCAATGTAAGTGGGAGGTATCCCTGAGGGACAACACAGTGTAGTGACTAATTGAGTTTGATATTTCCTCCAGTATAAACACATTTTGAAACTATAAAGACTATTCTAACAAGAGTTTCTGTTTTTGGTATCATGGTACTCTTCCTTGTTTATGCACAGGGATTCTTCTTCGACAGGAAGGATGTACACATTATTGACATAAATTGATGTCAGACCTGCTGGTTTTTTCCTTGGCATTGCATTGTTCATCACTGGTTCGTTATAATCTGTGAGAAGATAACACACAAGTATCAGGTGCTTTGAACACTAAATGTGATATGTAGTGTATAGTTGTGTGTGAAAGAGAATACAGTAAGTTACTGTTGGTGCATCAAATGGTTCGAGGAGTAAGTTGTTGCTTTTGTTACGGTGGGTGCATCAAATACCTTAGTGGTGTCAGTTAACATTGGTATGTTTCTATATATATACATTGTGCGAAATTCATGCTAACCTTACAAAATACTACATCGCTTTTACAGAGTATATAGATAGGTGCGAGCTTCATTTTCAATTTTTGCACAAGCAATATGCAAATCAGATGACTCGTGATGATTCTTACGTTGTGAATGCTGGAGAGACGCAGAGCCCCAGAAATCGGCATTATTGAGCAAACTGTTGTCGGGAGTAGGTGGACCCGATGTCGAGAAATGGATCTTCCCTCCAGAGCTCAAACGAGGCAAGACTGTCTGGAGATGCTCACATACACTCTTCCCCTGCAAACTCTTCAGTCCTTCCTGCAGACATCCAAACACCATTGCTCATCATTAACATCATTCATTAGACTAATGTAGCTAATAGCTGACCTGAAAATACTGCTCCACATTTGGGATCAGTGATATTGAAGACTGGGCCCTGACGCGGCCGCGGTATCGGTAGGCCGATGCCGACTGCAGCTGCAGCGAGGCTGAGCCCAGCACTAAACCAATGAGGACTAGCGTAGGGCTCAACATGACTCTGATGACAGTGTCTACGAAACTGCGCTGCGCGATGGCTTTAGTAATGCGGCGCAACAGCACGCGCATGCGTATTACGCATTTGCGAGCACTGGCATACTTGCCTCTCTCTGTGTATGTCAAGGCGAGCTAGTTGGATTTGGCTGCGTCATTATAATCCGGTTAACAGTGCAAGATGGTGTCAGGAACCTTGAGCTGCGATAATTCATACCTACAAACCATCCAGCTTTTTGCTTGATTGATACTGCATATCCCACCAGAAAATTGCTAAATCCCTGATACACCATGCCTACACATTCTGAATGGACACACAGCATTTTTTCAAGCAAAATACTCCAAATTTGACACATTTCTCAAGCAAAGGTTCATTAGCATCTGCTCGCCACTAACACTCGCGGCCAAACTTATAAGGTCAACTTGTATTCCCTAGAGCCCTATAATTATCAGCAAGACAGTGAAAGTTAAGGCCACAAACCCAAAAAAACTTCTGGGCTCGTGTTGCACTTACTCAACTCTGCCTAAGCAGATGATGACTTGTATATATAGCATGCAGCTACCATATATTCTCTATGGTATATAAAGGAGGAAATAGAAAGTATAAGTTTTCCACAAGTATTTACTCTTCTTACACAGAAGCCTTCCCTTTCAAACATGTGGGGCTCTAGCAACCTTTAGTCTAAGGGGACACAATTCATTATTACTCACTATAGCTAGCATACCAAAGAGCTCCGTATCACCTTTAGTGTTTCATCTGGGTAGCTACTCAGTTAGCACACCATTAAAATTTTGTTTGCACTTGCAGACTGTAATGTAGCAAATAGCTTGAAAGCATGCAACGTGGTGTTAGCAGCTGTTGTGCTATTGCCACAGATCCTTGCACATAGGCATAAAAAAAACCATCCTCTTTTCTAACCACAGTTTTTTTGATCAACTACTTGCAGAGCACCTGTGTAATGCCTGGCAGTGTTTGTTCAATAAACAGCATTGTCAAACCTGCTTATACTTTTCGGGTAATCTAAATTTGTATTATTTTACTCTGTGTCGTTATAATGGTCTTTGAGTTATGTACACGAGTCGAAGGAGATAATGAAGCTATAATTATCAAGTATTATTATGTAGTCGGACTTAGTGGAGTAAATGCTCTGGTAACAGAACACCAACCATAATTATTCAGAGTCTTCCCCTGTCTTAGTTCCTGCGTTATGCATCACCCAACCTTCAACTCTTGTGTGAAATTATTTTGCTCTGCACTCAGGTAGCAGCAGTTCTTCTATCTTGACACTCTTATATACAGTACTCCTGTAGTGTTCTCCTGGTAAACTCATCTCTTTGCTCAGAATCATAGTGTTCCTTTCTTATCATGGCAAGGTAGATGACGTAGGGAGCCTAAGGTACGTTTCTGCTGGAGCTAGGACTCTCGCTTTGTAACAAGACTGCAAGTACTGCTTTTACCTTGTTTTCCACCATGCGTGGTTGGTGCAGATGGTGAACTAGCAATGCGTTTGGTTTCTTACATGTTCATCAGGGCGAAAACCTGGGGCATTGACAATTGCGTCAAAAAAATAGCAACACAATAATGTAAAATGTATAGTGTCATGATCAGTTTGTCTTGCAGAAAGCTTGCACAGCACGGCGTAACATGTCTTGATAGTATCGACTGAGACCTCATGTGATACGTATGGTGGCGTACGAGTAAGTGTGCGTGGGTGGCGCAATCCGTTTTTCGCTCGCTAATTACTTTTACACTATAATGTAGTTAATTGTATGGTGTCACATTTTACTTCCTCATTTTTGTATCATGTCACTATGAGTAGTCTGACTCTCATCAACTAACTCTTTTTTCGAATGAAGTATAAAGACGACACTGTCACCAGTGTTGTTACAATCAGGAGGAAGACCCAAATTCCAATCAGACCTGCTAGCTCCAATACTGAATGGCGAAGGCCACCATTAGAGCCGTCAGGGGTAGGTGTCACATTCTATTTGTTATTTAAAGTTTAATAATGAGCAAAGAATCAGGTAGCTATCTTCATACTGTATCTCAAGTGGTAAGGGATAACTGTATCCCGCACAGTTGTGGGCTGAGATGCTCACTGACAGTGTAGTATTGTACATGATGTCAAAACTGTAAGTGGGGCCTGGAGCTTCAAACTGTGTGCCGTTGTCCACTTGAATAATGTAGTGATCAATTGGAACTCCTCCTCCATCAAACATATCTCCTAGCCCTAGTACTACTGTGAAATATGTCTCCTTCTCTTGGTTTACAACGCCATCTGCTTTAATAGATTTAGGCACATCTGAAAAGAATGAATAATTCATCACAAGATTACCCAAAGCCTATCCCTCTGGTTCTGCTCACCAACCTGTAGCTAACATAGAGGGTAGCAGTCATGTTACACTCATCATTCCTAACAAAAGTGATACAAGTGACATTTGTTCCATTTCTCACGCCAGACATTGCCACTGTTAGAGTTGATGTCATGTTTGCAAAATTCTCATCAAATGTACAAGAGTTGAGAGGAGTACATTGTCGGTGCTATTCATTGTCAGCCTTCCTTGGTCCCCCATCATTTGTGAAGGAACATAAGTCAGATCAACACCCATTGGACGAGGTTCCACCTTCCATTTCATGACAGACATGTAAATGTCACAGATTTATTGGGACAGGAAAGAAAAGACAGTGGTTGCAGAGCTGGCTCTCCAGTACATAATCGCCTTGTGTAGATGGCAGATAGAGCATTGTCCAATGTCAAACCTTGAAACAAGAGTCCAATGAATAGGATATTTCTCTTTGGCCTGATTTCTTCTACCAGAACCCTTACACCAAACTTCGATTTTCGGAGAGTGAAAATGTTCCGATTGGCCGAGAACACGCGTCACATTAGCCTCCGCGGCGGAGCCCGATCCGTCAAAGGGGGTGAAGTCATTATCAACACGCCCCTTTGCGCTACGGGTGCCGCGTGTAAAGCCACGTCGCTTGCGCCGCGAGGAGGTTTGCACCCTTTCATTTTAGGTAGTGCTAGCTATAGTCACCGGTTGACACTACCATATCGGTAAGGTCACTCCATGTTGTATACCGGTTCCGCCGCCCGCAAAAGAACGAAGTTTTGGCCTAATTTGGGCATGCTGCGCTGTGTGTACTCATGGCTTTGTACTGGTCTCCTCTTTTTGTTTTGACTGCCTTCCCACTACGAATTTTTGTGGTCATATTACTAATGCGGACTAATGAGTAAAACACGCCAGCACTCATCTTGACTTGAAAAGGCCCTGACAAGAAACCAGAATGCAACTTGGAGTGGCCTAATCAGGACCATGCTGTTTGTCAGGACAAGGTATATACTAAGCTAAAAGGTTTTGTAATGTAGCAGTATTTATACTCTCAACAATAGGAAAAGACAAGTTTTATAGAGCAACACTGTCAACAGTCTCATACACAGGGACTGGAGCTGGTGTTTGTGTCTTGTGTGAGTGTCCCTCATTTGACAGTACCCTCATCTCATACAGTGGGTTGTTCTCCATGTTGTAGTCTGGCTCCAGTCTATCACCAGCTGAGCCTTGAACACGGACACCATAAGCAGAGTTCTCCACCACATCACACTTCTCCTGCTGTCTGTTTTTATTAGTACTACCTATGAATTTTGAACATAATCAACACTCTGCCAATGATGGCAACTTACATGTCCTTTTAAGCAAAACAATGAGTACAACAGATATTGTGATGACAAGAAGTGCCCCAGCAGCTGATACAGGTACCACAATCACAAGAACTGAGGAACCATCAGAAATTGGCCTTAGTGTCATACTGGGTGTACTATCCTCCATTGAATCTGTTGAGTGTGGTGTTAGGTAAAATGCATAATTACCAATAACTCCACCTTCATATACTGTATCTCAAGTGTAAAGGATCACTGTATCCTGCACAGTTGTGGGCTGAGATGTTCACTGACAGTGTCGTATTGTACATGATGTCAAAACTGTAAGTGGGGCCTGGAGTTTCCAACTGTGTGCCGTTGTCCACTTGAATAATGTAGTGATCAATTGGAACTCCTCCTCCATCAAACATATCTCCCAGCTTAGTACTGCTGTGAAGTATAATATGATTGTTTTCGGTAGGTAATGACATGTGCTTCTGTGCGATATGGCACATCTACCAAAATCAACAGATTAGAAATATTCAAACTTTTCCAAACATCAATACCTGCAAATATATATGGTAGCACTCACACTAATTCTTCTACCTCCTCTCCGTGTGGCACAGGTATGTTCGTTGTATTAACTACTCCAGATTTTAACTGTTAGATTTGTCGTCATCTTAGCACGCCTGTCGCTGGAATGTCCTACTGAAATTCATAGCACGTTGCAGATAGCAGGTTTGGTCAGTACGGTTCCTGTCGCATTCCTGGATCTTCCAACCCGTCCCTAGAGAATGAGGATCACTCGTCATCTAGTTTGTGTAATGTTCCACCTCGCATTCTATGAGTAGCGCTTGTTCCTCTGCATGTTGATAGTTCACAGACTCATTGTGGACATGTAGGAAGGACAGGAGCTCCATGTACTGGCTCTCTTCCACTAGACAGCCTCCTTGTAAGACGGGAGAAATGCGAGTGGTTACCACGCAGCTATAGCTAACTCACTTTTTCAGCTCTGACGAACTCACCTTGAGTAAACACTACTAGGAGAGCTACATAGTGCGATACATCTCGGCACTTCTCTGCAACATCTTTCCTTTAGATTGTTCAGAAAGGGTAGCACGTAGCTGATTTCCGTTTGCGTCTGTTTGTCTGGGAGCACTTTCCCGCTTCGGATCGACGGTTCGTCGTAGCGCGGCGCTGCATCCCGGATCCGCACGGTCGTGTGTGATCCTGGCCAGAGCGCATACTCTGTTTATATCCCTGTTTACCACTACCAGTATAGCGCGTACTCAGCGCGGTTTCGCGCGCATAGTTTCCAGTCAATGCCCGTGCAGTGCCCGTGACTCCCTCGCTCGCGCCAACATGGATGCTTAGAGGCAGGGTTTTCTAATTTAATTTTATTCTATGGTTCTGATTCTCTTTCTTAACCGTTATTTGTTTCTTACCGAATGAAAGCTTATCGGCACCTCCCAGTGCGGCTCGTGCTGCGCCGACTCATTGACTTTTCTGCATTGAAACTTTTGGGAGGAATGTAACATTACTGCCTCTTTTTCTCTTAGTGAGCTTTGGCTAAAGTGAGTGCCTACCCTACTAGTACGATGCTATTATAATATACGCAGGTTTGTGTTGGGAGAAGCAATTATTCACCCTTCCGTCTATCTATTGCCCGTCAAATGAGACAGTGACCATACCATTGTCATGGCAGTCCAGATCATAAGTCATTCTGACTGTGGGAGGTTTTCAGCCTTACAACATCACTTTGGCAAGACCATGCCTAACGTCGGTGCAGAGCTTACCTACTCTTCTTCCTGCAGGAAGGCTCCATGGACCGGAGAGGGCTAAATTCTTTTGCTAACCTAATCAATATCACGAGGCTGGATGGAAGGTTGCAGACTATGACCACATAGTCTAACTATAATTTCAATGGGATCAGGGAATAGACAAAATTACTTGTCGAATCAAAAGTGGAATTTTCACATCAAGAATTGATCACATTCATCTTCGTACGCTCTTTTTCCGGTTTCCTCTGCTGTGGTGTTGGCTTGTGTCTTCCGTGCTCCGCTCGTCAAACCTTTTTATGGTTCGGTCAGTGCGGGGGGGTACAACAAAAAAAAAAAGGCTTTTCCCTCCCCACGCAATCACTAACCAAGAGAGGGAGACTGTATTTCACAGCAGTACTAGAGCTACCGGAGATATGTTGGTGGAGGAGGAGTTCCAATTGATCACTACTTATTCAAGTGCGAGCACGGCACACAGTTGAAACTCCAGGCCCCACTCAGTTTTGTACTCATGTACAATTACTAACACTGACATGTCAGTGAACTCTCTCCCTTCCACTTTGCCATCGAGCTCGCTACAAGCTGCTCATCTTTTTCGGTCTTCTTGACATACAGCATGATCAAGGGTAGATGTTAGTGATGAATTTTACTGAAATGATACCATAAACCTTTTTTAATTCAGTGGATGGATAGACAACAAGTAGGGGTCTTTCACTGCAGGTTCCTTTGTGGTAGTGGACCACCTGCATCAGCTGCTGGTCCATCTTAATTTTATGGGCCATATCTCTTAAAAGGACATGTAGTTGCATCATTGTCAAAGTGTTGATTATGTGTTAAATTCATAGGTAGTACCAAACAGCATGAGATGTGATTTGGTAGAGAACTCTGGCTTATGGTGTCCCATTGTTCAAGGCTCAGCGGTGATAGACTGGAGCAGACTAACACACATGGAGAACAGATCCACGTAGAGATGAGCATCTGTCAAATGAGGGGACACTCACACAAGACACAGAACACAGCTCCAGTCCAGTGTATGAGACTGTTGATAATGTCAAAGGCCTCTATACCTGTTTCCTCATTCATACATTGTACACAAAAATAAAATAAAAAAAAGGGGGGGTTGGGGCGGTGAAGCCTCTTGGGGTGGTATTGGGGGGGGGAACACATCATCAAAACCTCGTAGCGCCAGGGCTGATCAAGAGTAAACAAGACAAGCAACCGACACAATGCTCTACGTTGCTGTACAGATCTTTGCGAAAACAAAACTGTTTACAGTCACTCATTCCCCCTATTAGCAGAAGCAGACAGTCACTATTAGTTATGAGGAGACAACCGAAAAAATACGACCAGAGTACACTCACACAAGACACAACGAACGCCAGCTCCAGTCCCGGTGTATGCAGACTGTTCTACCATTTTAGCTTTATAATTGAAGGTTTTCCTTTCTTCTTTTATAATACCTAACGCCTCTACTTTTAGTGCGTTTTTAACAGTCAAACCCGTGTAATTTAGGTCAACTACTTCATTGTCCCTGACACTAGAAGCTGCCTTACATATAACCTAAGATATGGAGGGGGGCTTGCTTTACTGGTCCGGTGAACAAATTTTTCAAGAGCTGCCTTTTAGAGAAGCGTTACTCGCGTTGTTGGTTGATAGCCACCATTGGGGTGTAACAAAAAATTTGGATTTCCCTAAAAGCAGGATAGCTATCAACATGCATATTAATTAGCTATATCAATAAGTCAAAACATTAAAGTGACAAAAAACATCGATGTGTGAAACATGTCCCGCTATGACACGAACTGATTGGAAAATGCCTAATTGTTCCCCTGATTGGCTGCCTAACCCTCTCTCTCATAAGCCGCGTGCGCATATATATGTGCCAGAGCCCTCCATAAGTATTCCATAAAGAATTTTATATTTCATGGGCTTAAATACTTCGGGCGTTTTAATATGATATACATAATTTAAGGCGATTCCTCCCCATGGCCGTCCAAGGGTTAATAAACCATCCGCCTTGATCACACAATCTCACATACAAGGGCTAGAGCTGTAGAGTGTGCGAGTGTCAGGGAAGTGATGTGGTTGTCTGTCTGTCGAGTGTGAACTAACATGCACTCTTCTATTACACTTCCTTCGCCATATAAGGGTAGAACCAGGGAACTCAGCACTTAGCCACACTATGCACACCGCTAGCAACAATTAATGTTATCTGTTTGTACCCAAACACTATGCATGGTTTGAGGCTGGTGTTTCACCTTACCAAGAACCTGTGATGAGCGATCTGTTGCTATACTGAAATATTTTGCCAGGGGTGCACTGTCCGTATCTAATCATTATGTCAGGACCTAGCTAGCTATACAGACCTGCTCCATCTCACAGATTAAATTGAAGTCGCTAAGGAATGTTCGATTAGCTGAGTCCACTTAACCCTGTAACAGGAGGCTGATTAATTAACATGTTGCACATGGTAGGCCACTATAGTGACCCTGATGCATGAATAATATTAATGCTGTAAGAATAAAAGAAAAAAATTGCGCGGGTGACATTAGATCACCCTACCTCTGAGTTCAAAAGTCAGCGCACAAACCCCTAGCTACACCACTGCTTCAAATCATTTCAAAGTATTCAACACATACGATCTGCTATAACACATGCAATGGACTGCAGTGATGGTTATTGAAAATTCCTGTGTTTCCTACAGCATGCTGCATATAACACAATGATTTTGAGTAGACAGTTTACAAAAGACGGGCCTACAGCAAGGGATGCTAACCTTTCTCCTGTGTTATACGAGAATATATGTTGGCAGGGGCGTGCCTGCGTTATCTTAATAATTATGTCAAGGCTAGCTAGCTATACAGACCAGCTCCATTCACAAGAAATTGAAGTTGAAAGTTTCGATAAGCTGAACATAGTCATTTTGAGTAGACAGTAATTGACAAAATGAGGGCCTAATATCGTACAGCAAAAGAATTCTAAGCTTTCTCTCTTCATCTCTAAAAAACAGTTTATCCCATCTACCACAAATTGACTTCCTAGCCAACGGCAAACAAAAGTCATTGATGACATACTTGCTGTAGTGGGGGAAGAAGATCACAGGCTACAGTAATCCGATATGCACGCCATGCATCGCAAAATCCCCTTCATCATCACTCTGCTGTTTTGCGTCACTACATGTTTTGACAAAATCACACTGCTTGCTAAATACAGCAGCATTTGAAAACGGAAAAGACAAGGAAACACAGTTTATAAAGCCACACTGTCAACAGTCTCATACACAGGGACTGGAGCTGGTGTTTGTGTCTTCTGTGAGTGTCTCTCATTTGACAGTATCCTCATCTCATACGTGGGTTGTTCTCCATGTTGTAGTCTGGCTCCAGTCTATCACCAGCTGAGCCTTGAACATGGACACCATAAGCAGAGTTCTCCACCACATCACACTTCTCCTGCTGTCTGTTTTTATTAGAACTACCTAAAAAAATAAAATTGTGCAATCAAACCTTGCTTGACAGAGACAACTCACTGCGCCTCTTAAGCAAAACAGTGAGACCAACGAGTACAACAGATACTGTGATGACAAGAAGTGTCCCAGCAGCTGATACAGGTATATACCACAATCACAAGAACTGAGGAAACATCAGTGATGGATCTTGGTGTGATACTGGGTGTACTATCCTCCACTGAATCTGTAGAGTATTGTGTGTGTGTTAGCTAAAATCATGTTTCACAAAAAGACTCCACCTTGATCATACTGTATCTCAAGTGGAAAGGGATCACTATATCCTCCACAGTTGTGGGCTGAGATGTTCACTGACAGTGTAGTATTGTACATGATGTCAAAACTGTATGTGGGGCCTGGAGTCTCCAACCGTGTGCCGTTGTCCACTTGAATAATGTAGTGATCAATTGGAACTCCTCCTCCATCAAACATATCTCCTAGCTCTAGTACTGCTGTGAAGTATGCCTTCTTCTCTTGGTTTACAACACCTTCTGCTTTAATAGATTTAGGCACATCTGAAAATGATGAATAATTCATCACAAGATTACCGAAAGCCTACCTCTGGTTCTGCTCACCAACCTGCAACATAGATGGTAGCAGTCATGTTACACTCATCATTCCTAACTAAAGTGATACAAGTGACATTTGTTCCATTTCTCACGCCAGACGTTGCCACTGTTAGAGTTGATGTCATGTTTGCAAAATTCTCATCAATCCTATCGAAGACTACAGTTGAGTGGAGTACATTGTCGGTACTATTCATTGTAAGCAGTCCTGGGTCAGCCATTATTACTGAAGCAATATAAGTCAAATCACCATCTCTCGTTGTATAAGGTTCCACCTCCCATTTCATGACAGACACCTGGCTGTCACTACATGTGAATGTTGCAGATTCATTGGGACAGGAATGAAAAGACAGTGGTTTCAGAGCTGGCTCTCCAGTACATAATCGCCTTATGTAGATAGCAGATAGAACACCGTCCAGAATCTGACCCTGCAACAAGAGTCCAATGAATAGGATATGGTAACCGATATTTCTCTGTCGCATTTGGCTGGATTTTTTTCTACCAGAACCTTTGCTTACACCAAACTTCGATTATCTGAGAGTAAAAAATGTTTCGTTTGGCCGAGAAAACCGCGTCGCGTGAGCCTCCCGGGCGGAGCCCGCACCTCAACAATGTAAAAGGAGGTAGAGTCATCATCGAACATAACATCGCGACCCCGCCCCCTTATAAATGTGCCACGCCTACTTATTACGTAATATAACGCGCGCGTGAGTAACCATCTTCGTGTGCGCGTATGCTCGAAGCTCCTCGTGCTGACACATAGCAGCGCTTAGCCTCGCACGGAGAGCCAAACTTACCAAGAAACTGTGACTAAAGTTACTGCTTGAGATCTGAAGAGGTCATCTTACGCAAGTGGAAGCGCTGGCTAGCCAGAAAATTCCGGGACATTTTGCTCTTTTGCCTCTCCCGGGAGAAACCCCATTTTTCCTGGACTGTCCCGGCCATTCCCGGACGGTTGTCAACTATGGCCTAAAGTCACGCCGCTTTGCGCTACGGGTAAAGCCGCCGCGAGGAGTTTTGCACCCTTTCATTTTACCTAATGCTAGCTATAGTCACTGGTTGACACTACCATATCCGTGTATGCACAGGTGTGCACGGTCATCAAGTGATCGTTTGTTTGCTGCCGTAAGTCACTACCGTTCATCTTATCCATACTATCGTAACATTGCGTAATAGTTTGACATTTACACTGAAGTGCAAACCCTCGGCGAACTGCGCTTGCGCGATACCGCTAATTGATGGGCTGGGCCGTAGTATGCGTTTACTCGTGGTCTCCCGCTAGTAGCACACGGAGAGTCTGACACGGGCTAGCTACAGTAGTAGATAGCATGCGGGAGTCGATACACGCCCTTCGTTGTGACGTCTTGTGCCTCCAAGGTACGCAGATCAAGCACATCTTGTCGAGGTAAGCCCGTGCTAATTTGCATATTGGCTTGTTCACTTGCTTTTCACGCCATAACTTTTGAACGCTGTGTTTTTACGAAAATCGCCAGTTTTAAAATGAAGCAAATGTAGCGCCGAACCCGTTGCTGTAGAGTTTTTGGCGATCTTGTTGCGTCTAGTGGCAGAAAACGTGAACGGACACACAGACACACAGACACACAAACCAAGTACAGTAACCCTCGCTGCGCATGCGCGCCGAGGGTTAATTTATTCATGCCTGAGGGCCACTACAGTGGCCTACCATGTGCAACGTGTTAATCACTCACACATCCTGAAACAGGGTTGAGTAGACTCAGCTTATCGAAACCTCAGACTTCAATAATTGCTTGTGAATGGAGCTAGTCTAGCTAGCCTTGACCCATAATTATATACCTACGTATGAACAGTTTGGTTGCTAATCTCCCTTTGGTAATCTAATGTGCACTTGCGTTTGGGTTGACACATTTCCTTCATCAATACACTCAGCAGTTTTTTAAAATGGAAAAGACAAGAAAATGATTTGTTTGTGTGTCTTGTATGAGTGTACTCTTGGTGATGACATTGCTGAATTTTTTCATGTCGTGAATGACTGTATGCTTCTGCTAATTATACGTGGCATGAGTAGCTGTAGGTATATTTTTGTTTTCACAAGGATATGTATAATACATCTACTTAGTTGCATTTTTGCAGCCCGCTTGTCTGTTTACTCTTGGTCAGCCCTGGCGCTGGTGTTTTGAGTGGATGTTTCCAATACACAATGCGTTGTGTACAAATGTATAAACGAGGAAACAGGTTAAAGAGGCTTTGCATTATCAACAGTCTCATACACAGGGACTGGAGCTGGTGTTTGTGTCTTGTGTGAGTGTCCCTCATTTGACAGTATCCTCATCTCATACAGTGGGTTGTTCTCCATGTTGTAGTCTGGCTCCAGTCTATCACCAGCTGAGCCTTGAACATGGACACCATAAGCAGAGTTCTCCACCACATCACACTTCTCCTGCTGTCTGTTTTTATTAGTACTACCTATGAATTTAACACATAATCAACACTTTGACAATGATGGCAACTTACATGTCCTTTTAAGCAAAACAATGAGTACAACAGATATTGTGATGACAAGAAGTGCCCCAGCAGCTGATACAGGTACCACAATCACAAGAACTGAGGAACCATCAGTGACTGGTCTTGGTGTCATACTGGGTGTACTATCCTCCACTGAATCTGTAGAGTATGGTGTTAGGTAAAATCATATTTCACCAATAAACTCCACCTTGATCATACTGTATCTCAAGTGGAAAGAGATCACTGTATCCTGCACAGTTGTGGGCTGAGATGTTCACTGACAGTGTAGTATTGTACATGATGTCAAAACTGTAAGTGGGGCCTGGAGTTTCCAACTGTGTGCCGTTGTCCACTTGAATAATGTAGTGATCAATTGGAACTCCTCCTCCATCAAACATATCTCCCAGCTCTAGTACTGCTGTGAAATATGTCTCCTTCTCTTGGTATACACCAACTTCTGCCTTAGAATTAGGCACATCTGAAAGATGATAATAATCACTAAAACCCAAAGCATTACCTCTATGTTCTGCTCACCAACCTGTAACATAGATGGTAGCAGTCATGTTACACTCATCATTCCCAACTGAAAGTGGTACAAGTGACATTTGTTCCATTTCTCACGCCAGACGTTGCCACTGTTAGAGTTGATGTCATGTTTGCAAAATTCTCATCAATCCTATCGAAGACTACAGTTGAGTGGAGTATATTGTTGGTGCTATTCATTGTAAGCAGTTCTGAGTCTGCCATTAATATCGAAGCAGCATAAGACAGATCACCATCTATCGTTGTATAAGGTTCCACCTCCCATTTCATGATAGACACCTGGCTGTCACTACATGTGAATGTTGCAGATTCATTGGGACAGGAATGAAAAGACAGTGGTTGCAGAGCTGGCTCTCCAGTGCATAATCGCCTTGCAGATAGAACACGGCCCAGAATCTCACCGTGAAACAAGAGTCCAATGAATAGGAAATGGTAACCGATATTTCTTTGTCGCATTTTGCCGGATTTCTTCTACCAGATCCTTTGCTTGCACAAAACTTAGACTTACGGAGAGCCAGTTGGCGGAGAACACCGCGTCGCATTAACCCCCGCGGTGGAGCCCGCACCGCAACGATGTCAAGCCACCATCGGCACGTCAAAAGACACGCCGCCTTGCGCTTAAACGTGTATCTGCTAAGCGCTTCTTGCGCGCTCACAGCTCGCGCAATTGCAGAGGCGGAGTCGCTTCCGTGCGCTTGCGTATGAAAGGGGCGGTGCCTGGCACAAACATGGCGGCGGTAAAATTCAAAAACGTACCAGAAGGCAAGTGTATGGAGCCTTCGTTTGTACCGCTAGCGCAACGCTGGAACAACATAGCTGCGGTGCGTAACACGGATTGGTAATAAAATGTGCGTACGCGCGTGACACGTGTATATAATATGTATAGTGAAGTGCGTGCAAGCAGTCTTCCTCCTGTTCCTCAGGACTCTGCTGAGGGCTAGGGCTAGGGCTAGTTCCTCAGGACTCTGCTGATGGAAAGAACAAGATAATTAATATGAGCTATGTCAAAGAGCTTCGCCATTAGCTCGACCGGCTTCAATGGAGGTGCTCCCGCAGGAGCAAGAGCGGACCTTAGAGCTTCCATTCGCTCCTTGAACGCTACCATTGTGTCAGTGTTGCCAAACGTTAGCTGGAGAGTCAAACGTGGGCCGCCGGCCCTCAGGTTCTTGGCCGCTGGAGGTTCAGACATTCATGTGCGAGTAGCACAAGAAGCGCTGTTCAGCGCATTCATGTGCAATTAGCGCAAGAAGCGCTGATTTAGCATTGAGAGGCTTTTATTAGGACAAACGCAGCGTGTTTTAGTGCGTGGAAACGGATGCGTGGTAGCCAGCGGCTCAGGAAGTGAAGAGACAGTAGTTTGAACACCGCCATTTTGTCACGGTGTGCGCTAAAGTTAATCGATTTTTGCCTGGCACGCCCCTTTTTATACGCGGACTACACGTTTAAGGCGTAAAGCCACGCCCAGTGGCGTGGCTTTACGCATGCGTATTTCTGCCCAAATCGACACACCCCATTCATCCAGCGCACGCGCGCTGTGGCGGTCTTTCTTTCTGCCGTTTTACAGACCAACGCACGGCCTCTGTGCCTCCTGCTGAGACATTTATGACATGTCTCACGCAATCCGGACATTGTTGCTTTTTTTCCCTTTTCTCCAACCGACACATCCAAGTGCCGACCGACCACTTCTGAGGATGCGTGGGTGGTTTTTATGAGATAATGCCGCCATGCCGCCCGCTTACTGGGTCAGAATTCACAAATGTGCGAGTTTTCTTGACGTTTCTGGAAGTGTGTAAATTTACAACATTTTGTGACCGAAAGGGTTCCTATGAGAGTGGCTTACATAGTGAATGAGTTCAAGCGATAAGGAATATACAATGATTGAAATTGCAATTACTTCAGTCCATGCAACTGGTGAAACTGCAAAACAGGTGGTCTTGCACTGCCTCACTCTGCAGACACCACACCCACTGTCTCGGTGACTTAGCGTTGATGGCACCTGAGCTCTGATCCCGGCATCCGTCATGAAGTACGAAAATCCCGCTTTTTTACACTTGCGCGCGCTGGCGCCGTCGCGGAGCCACGCCTTCCGCCGTCGTAGCCGGCCCGCCCTCATGCCGCGCCGGACAATCAACGACCTAAGCTTGCTTGATCCTCGCTATCGGCAGCATCAGTTACACGATTCTTTTACTCCAACAGCTGACTTACACGCTATACTGATGGAGTTCCGTGAGTATCATTCGTTACCAGATCCCGCCCCAGCTAGCTACCAGCATGCAAATCTTTTTGTGCCTCTGTTGGAGATTTACTCAAGCCTGCTGGTGAGATTGGTGAGAATCGTTTTAGTCATTTAACTGGATTCTGTAAGACTTTGCTCGTTTTGCCACATTCTACAGCCGATCCCGAGCGCCTCTTCAGTATGATTGGTAGTCGACACATCTCAGCGAAGTAGTTTGCTTCCATCTAACATTTTGAGCGCAAAGATAAATCACGATCTGGATCAGGAGTGCTTTAAAACAAATGAACTTGTTACACCGGATCTAATTGCCCAAGCCAGAAGTGCCACAACACGAAGCCTACGAAATAACTATTACTTACGGAATACCTCGCGCATGCGCAAACACATTGTGGCAGGCTCTTTCCAAACAGAAAGAACGGTACTACTCTGTGCATAACACTCCAATCGGTTTCATAAAAACCTGTGCCAATTTATATCGACAGTCTTCTTTCATAGCTTGTCATTTCTTGATTACAGCTGTCTCTGCATGATGCGTGTCCGTGGCAGTCTTAGTTTCTGCAGCTATATTCTCTACATGGTATTGATAGGTTAGTGTTTATAACGTATATAGTGTCTGTCCTATGAGTTCAGAATTTATCACTGTCCAGGCAATCAGGGACAGCCAACACTGGAGCCACCAACTGGTCATTTCTGTCCCAGTGTCAACATCACTTACACTTGTCATGACAGTCAAGTAAAAGAAATGAGATGGTTTGCTGAACCTTACTTTTCAGGTAACCAAGGAATCAAATATGTACCAGGATTCACCAGTAATGAAACCATAAAGAAAGAAGACAGTTTCTACTCACAAGCTACCAGTTTAAGTGTTGATATGGGGACAACGGAGTTTGTCAGTGTGACAACTATTCTGATTGTGATCACTAGTGGCATAGAGAATGGAACAAACATCACATGTCTGACCTACAGAGGTGGAGACCAAATGGTATCCTCTTCCGTGCTCTACTTTGCAGGTAATTATCTGAAGATTGGTAACTTTGATAGCTACAGCTACGCTTTTTAGATCTTTTTAGAACTGTTTACAGTCACTCTTTCCACCTAATTAGCAGAAGCAGACAGTCACTCATGGCACGAAAAAATACGGCAATATCATCACCAAGAGTACACTCACACAAGACACACAAACGCCAGATCCAGTTCCTTTGTATGAGACCTTTGACAGTGTAGCTTTATGAAAAGGTTTTCCTTGTCTTTACCTACTGGCATTTTTAGCAAACAGTGTATTTTTTGAAAACTTCAATGTCTTGACGCTCTCGCATACAATATAGCTATATAGGAGGGGCTGCTACTGGTCCGGGACAATATTGTTCAAGAGCCGTTTTAGGAAGCGTTATTCTTTTTCGATGAGCATGCAGTGGGATGAAAAAAATCTCACTTTGGATGTATCAAAAACAGGATAGCTATAATATACATTTTCATTATGTCCATATCAAAACATGAAAGTCAAGGAACAATTATGCATGAAAGAACATGTCTTGCTAGTGACACCTGATAGGAAAATGCCAAACTAGTTTCCTCACAATCTCATAGACAAGGGCTAGAGCAGTAGAGTTGCTGAGGTCAGGGAAGTGAATGTAGTTGTGTCTGTAGTGTTGCAGGAAACTAATCAGAACTCTTCTATTTACACTTTCCTTCACCATAAGGGCAGAACCAGGGAACTCAGCACACTTAGCCACACTATGCACACAGCTGGCAACAATAAATGTTTACTTTTTGTACCCCAAGAACTACGAATGGTTTTGATAGCTGGTGTTTCACCTTATCAAAAAACCTTGTGATGAGCTATCTGTTAATACAGAAATATTTTTCAGGAGTGCACTGCCGTTATCTTAATAATTATGTCAAGGCTAGCTAGCTATACATACCTGCTCCATTCACAAGAAATTGAAGTCGGAAGTTTCGATAAGCTGAGTCCACTTAACCCTGTAACAGGGTGGCTGATTAATAACATGTTGCACGGGGTAGGCCACTATAGTGGCCCTGATGCAAGAATATAATGCAGTAAGATCAAAGAAAAAATTGCGCTGGTGACATTAGAACCCCCCCTACCTCTGTGTTCAAAATTCAGCGCACAAACCCCTAGCTACACCACTGCTTCAAAGCATTTCAAAGTATTCAACACATACGATCTGTTAATGGACTGCAGTGATGGTTATTGAAAATTCCTCTGTTTCCTACAGTATGCTGCAAAAATAAACACAGTGATTTTGAGTAGACAGTTTACAAAAGAAGGGCCTACAGCAAGGGAATGCTAAACTTTCTCTCTTGATCTCTATAACATAGATTATCCCGTTTACCACAAATCGACTACGTAGACATGGGCAAACCAAAGTCATACTTGTTTTAGTGGGGGGAAAAGATCACTGGCAACACCATTAGCTATCAACAGTTGTCTCAATCACATAGTAATCCGATATGCATGTGTTTTGCGTCCAAAATTCCCCTTCATCAACACTTTACTGTTTTGCCCATCAGGACATAGGTTTTGACAAAATGACACTTTTTGCTAAATACAGCAGTATTCAGTATTCAGAAACAGAAAAGCAACACTGTCAACAGTCTCATACACAGGGACTGGAGTTGGTGTTTGTGTCTTGTGTGAGTGTCTCTCATTTGACAGTATCCTCATCTCATACAGTGGGTTGTTCTCCATGTTGTAGTCTGGCTCCAGTCTATCACCAGCTGAGCCTTGAACATGGACACCATAAGCAGAGTTCTCCACCACATCACACTTCTCCTGCTCTCTGTTTCTATTAGTACTACCTATGAAAAATATACAATCAAAGTTTGCTTGACAGAGAAAACTTACTGTGCCTTTTAAGCAAAACAATGATTACAACAGATATTGTGATGACAAGAAGTGCCCCAGCAGCTGATACAGGTACCACAATCACAAACTGAGGAACCACCAGTGACAGGCCTCAGGGTCATACTGGGTGTACTATGCTCAGAATCTGTATAATTATTATAGTGCTAGATAATAATCATATTTCACCAATAAACTCCACCTTCATCATATTGTATCTCAAGTGGAAAGAAGTCACTGTATCCTGCACAGTTGTGGGCTGAGATGTTCACTGACAGTGTAGTATTGTACATGATGTCAAAACTGTAAGTGGGGCCTGGAGTTTCCAATTGTGTGCCGTTGTCAACTTTAATAATGTAGTGATCAATTGGAACTCCTCCTCCATCAAACATATCTCCTAGCTCTAGTACTGCTATGTTCTTCTCTGGGCATAATATCACTGAAGTTTTTTTCAAGCGAGGGAGATCTAAAAAGCGTAGCTGTAGCTATCAAAGTTACCAATCTTCAGATAATTACCTGCAAAGTAGAGCACGGAAGAGGACACCATTTGGTCTCCACCTCTGTAGGTCAGACATGTGATGTTTGTTCCATTCTCTATGCCACTAGTGATCACAATCAGAATAGTTGTCACACTGACAAACTCCGTTGTCCCCATATCAACACTGAAACTGGTAGCTTGTGAGTAGAAACTGTCTTCTTTCTTTATGGTTTCATTACTGGTGAATCCTGGTACATATTTGATTCCTTGGTTCCCTGAAAAGTAAGGTTCAGCAAACCATCTCATTTCTTTTACTTGACTGTCATGACAAGTGTAAGTGATGTTGACACTGGGACAGAAATGACCAGTTGGTGGCTCCAGTGTTGGCTGTCCCTGATTGCCTGGACAGTGATAAATTCTGAACTCATAGGACAGACACTATATACGTTATAAACACTAACCTATCAATACCATGTAGAGAATATAGCTGCAGAAACTAAGACTGCCACGGACACGCATCATGCAGAGACAGCTGTAATCAAGAAATGACAAGCTATGAAAGAAGACTGTCGATATAAATTGGCACAGGTTTTTATGAAACCGATTGGAGTGTTATGCACAGAGTAGTACCGTTCTTTCTGTTTGGAAAGAGCCTGCCACAATGTGTTTGCGCATGCGCGACGGTTTCGTAAGTTAATAGTTATTTCGTAGGCTGCCGTGTTGTGGCACTTCTGGCTTCGGCAATAGATCCGGTGTAAAAAGGCATTCCGTTTTAAAGCACTCCTGATCCAGACGTGATTTAGCTTTGCGCTCAAAATGTTAGATGGAGCAAACTACTAGCTGAGATGTGTCGATACCAGCATATGAAGAGGCGCTCGGGATCGGCTGTAGAATGTGGCAAAGACGCACAAGTCTACAGAATCAGTAAATGACTAAAACGATTCTCACCAATCTCACCAGCAGGCTATGGGTAGCTAAATCTCCACAGAGGCACAAAGATTGCATGCTGTAGCTAGCTGAGGCGGGATCTGGTACCGAATGATACTCACGGAACTCCATCATATAGCGGTAGTCAGCGGTTGGAGTACAAGAATCGTTAACTGATGCTCTGCCGACAGCGAGGATCAGCCAGCTTAGTCGGTGCTTGTCGGCGCGGCATGAGGGCGGGCCGGCTACGACGGCGGAAGGCGTGGCTCCGCGACGGCGCCAGCGCGCGCAAGTGTAAAAATCGGGATTTTCGTACTTCATGACGGATGCCGGGATCAGAGCTCAGGTGCCATCAACACTAAGTCACCTAGACAGTGGGTGTGGTGTCTGCAGAGTGAGACAGTGCAAGACCACCTGTTTTGCAGTTTCACCAGTTGCATGGACTGAAGTAATTGCAATTTCAATCATTAACCCTCGGCGCGCATGCGCAGCGAGGGTTACAGTACTTGGGTCTGTGTGTCTGTGTGTCTGTGTGTCTGTTACTCTCAATCTCACTTCTCGGGTGTTTGTTCGTCTCACAAAGGATACCACCTACTGAACGGGCAATGAAGGTCAGAAATTTCGAACGGTTTTCTCTGAAAACGCTCCGTTGCAAAGCTAGAGCGCGAAAAAGCCAATATGCAAATACACAACGGCTTATACGGCATGATCGACCAGCGTGCTCTGCGTACCTCGGAGTCACCAGAAGATGCAACGCAGGGCGTGTATCGCCTCTCGCATGCCATCTAGTAGTGTAGTTAGACCGCGTCAGACTCTGCGTGAGCTGGCAAGAGACCACGAGTAACAGCTAAAGCTAAACCCAGCCCATCATAGTGGTACGGCGCATGCGTTTACTTACGATTGTGCGTCACAGTTCGCCGAGGGTTTGAACTTCAGTGCTTTTCATTGTATATATGTTTCCTTATCGATTCACTATGTAAGCCACTCTCATAGGAACCCTTTCGGTCACAAAATGTTGTAAATTTACACACTTCCAGAAACGTCAAGAAAACTCGCACATTTGTGAATTCTGACCCAGTAAGCGGGCGGCATGGCGGCATTATCTCATAAAAACCACCCACGCATCCTCAGAAGTGGTCGGTCGGCACTTGGATGTGTCGGTTGGAGAAAAGAAAAGAAAAGCAAACACACCAACACAATGTCCGGATTGCGTGAGACATGTCATAAATGTCTCAGCAGGAGGCACAGACGCCGTGCGTTGGTCTGTAAAACGGCAGAAAGAAAGACCGCCACAGCGCGCGTGCGCCGGATGAATGGGGTGTGTCGATTTGGGCAGAATTACGCATGCGTTGCGAACACGCCACTGGGCGTGGCTTTACGCCGCGCAAGGCGGCGTGTCTTTTGACGTGCCGATGGTGGCTTGACATCGTTGCGGTGCGGGCTCCACCGCGGGGATTAATGCGACGCGGTGTTCTCCGCCAACTGGCTCTCCGTAAGTCTAAGTTTTGTGCAAGCAAAGGATCTGGTAGAAGAAATCCGGCAAAATGCGACAAAGAAATATCGGTTACCATTTCCTATTCATTGGACTCTTGTTTCACGGTGAGATTCTGGGCCGTGTTCTATCTGCAAGGCGATTATGCACTGGAGAGCCAGCTCTGCAACCACTGTCTTTTCATTCCTGTCCCAATGAATCTGCAGCATTCACATGTAGTGACAGCCAGGTGTCTATCATGAAATGGGAGGTGGAACCTTATACAATGGGTGATCTGACTTATGCTGCTTCGATATTAATGGCAGACTCAGAACTGCTTACAATGAATAGCACCAACAATATACTCCACTCAACTGTAGTCTTCGATAGGATTGATGAGAATTTTGCAAACATGACATCAACTCTAACAGTGTCAACGTCTGGCGTGAGAAATGGGACAAATGTCACTTGTACCACTTTCGTTGGGAATGATGAGTGTAACATGACTGCTACCATCTACGTTACAGGTTGGTGAGCAGAACATAACAATAATTAACTTAGTTTTAGTTATAAGTATCATTTCAGATGTGCCTAACTCTAAGGCACAAACTTTTGTATACAAAGAGAAGGAGACATATTTCACAGCAGTACTAGAGCTGGGAGATATGTTTGATGGAGGAGGAGTTCCAATTGATCACTACATTATTCAAGTGGACAGCGGCACACAGTTGGAAACTCCAGGCCCCACCTACAGTTTTGACATCATGTACAATACTACACTGTCAGTGAACATCTCAGCCCACAACTGTGCAGGATACAGTGATCCCTTACCACTTGAGATACAGTATGATGAAGGTGGAGTTTATTGGTGAAATAATGATTGTTATCTAGCACTATAATATACAGATTCTGAGGATAGTACACCCAGTATGACCCTGAGGCCTGTCACTGGTGGTTCCTCAGTTGTGATTGTGGTACCTGTATCGGCTGCTGGGGCACTTATTGTCATCACAATATCTATTGTACTCCTTGTTTTGCTTAAAAGGCACAGTAAGCTTTCTCTGTCAAGCATACTTTGATTGTATATTTTTCATAGGTAGTACTAGTAGAAACAGACAGCAGGAGAAGTGTGATGTGGTGGAGAACTCTGCTTATGGTGTCCATGTTCAAGGCTCAGCTGGTGAAAGACTGGAGCCAGACTACAACATGGAGAACAACCCACTGTATGAGATGAGGATACTGTCAAATGAGGGACACTCACACAAGTCACAGACACCAGCTCCAGTCCCTGTGTATGAGACTGTTGACAGTGCAAAGCCTCTATAACCTGTTTCCTCATTCATACATTTGTACACAACGTGTGTATTGAAAACATCTAGTAAAAACATTGTGCCAGGCATGGCGGGCCAAGAGTAAACAGATAAGCGGGCGGCGACACTGCATCTATGTTGCTGTATATACAGATCTTTGCGAAAACAAAATGGTGTCTACAGTAACTCATTCCATGTCATTAGAAGAAGCATACAGTCACCCACGTCATGAAAAAATACGGCAATGTCATCACGAAGAGTACACTTATGCAAGACACACAAAAATACGAGGTCCAGTTCCTTTGTATACAACTGTTGACAGTGTAGCAAAGTTTTTTCTTGTCTTTTTCTTTTGCAAAAACTGCTGCATTTTGCAAAAAAAACCCTGACAGCAGAGTGTAGATGAAAGAAACGTGTCAACCCAAAGGCAAGTGCATATTAGATTACTAAAGGGATATTAGCAACCAAACTGTTCATACGTTGCTAAAGGTGTAGTTTGAATGGTGTAGTTTGAATGGTTTTGCTATGCCCAGAGTCACTTATGGCATAATTTTACGCTACTCTATTCTACAGAGGGCACAATTATAGAACACAGCAACAGAGAGTGGACAAGGAGTATATGTGGCATAATTTTATATATGTGATTTCTAAATAGGCTGACAATTCAGAGAGCGGACAACTTTATGTGGCACGATTTTTACGCTAATAATTGAGGGGCAAACTCACACTACACAGCGACAGCGGGAGTATACAAGGTACTTATGTGGCATAACCTCTTTTGTGACTTATGTTTGAGTGTAACCTATCTCAGCTCATAACTTGTTGATGGCAACATGCTTGACTTACTTCTCACTAACAGTGAATTATTAACACCTTATCAGCCACTTGTCAGTGTCTGAGTCACCTTTTTTTTCTAACCTCTGACCACTTCCTTCATTCCTTCTACATTGAACACACACAGTTTTGACATCATATACAATACTACACTGTCAGTGAACATCTCAGCCCACAACTGTGCAGGATACAGTGATTTCTTTCCACTTGAGATACAGTATGATCAAGGTGGAGTTTTTTTTGTGAAATATGATTTTACCTAACACAATACTCTACAGATTCAGTGGAGGATAATACACCCAGTATGACACCAAGACCAGTTACTGATGGTTCCTCAGTTCTTGTGATTGTGGTACCTGTATCAGCTGCTGGGACACTTCTTGTCATCACAATATCTGTTGTACTCATTGTTTTGCTTAAAAGGCACAGTAAGTTTTCTCTGTCAAGCAAACTTTGATTGTATATTTTTCATAGGTAGTACTAATAGAAACAGAGAGCAGGAGAAGTGTGATGTGGTGGAGAACTCTGCTTATGGTGTCCATGTTCAAGGCTCAGCTGGTGATAGACTGGAGCCAGACTACAACATGGAGAACAACCCACTGTATGAGATGAGGATACTGTCAAATGAGGGAAACTCACACAAGACACAAACACCAGCTCCAGTCCCTGTGTATGAGAATGTTGACAGTGTTGCTCTATAAAACATGTCTTTTCCTATTGTTGAGAGTATCAATACTGCTATGTTTAGCAAATAGTTCGCTACATTACCAAACCTTTTAACTTAGTATATACCTCAATCTTGGAAAACAGCACAGTCCTGATTAGGCCACTCCAAGTTGCATTCCGGTTTCTGGTCTGGTCAGGGCCTTTTCAAGTCAGGATGTTTTACTCATTAGTCCACATTAGTAATATGACCACAAAAATTCAGAGTGGGAAGGCAGTCAAAACAAAAAGAGGAGACCAGTACAAAGCCATGAGTACACACAGCACAGCATGCGCAAATTAGGCCAAAATACACGTATACAATTAACGTGGAGTGGCCTTACGGATATGGTAGTGTCAGCCAGTTACTATAGCTAGCCCTAATACCTAAAATGAAAGGGTGCAAACCTCCTCGCGGCGCCCGAAGCGCAAAGCGGCGCGTCGATGATGACTCCACCTCCTTTGACATAGTTGCTGTTCAGGCTCCGCCGCGGAGGCTAACGTGACGCGTGTTCTCGGCCAATCGGAATATTTTTACTCTCCGAAAATCTAAGTTTGGTGTAAGAAAAGGTTCTGGTAGAAGAAATACGGCCAAATGCGACAGAGAAATAGCCCGTTACCATTTCCTATTGATTGGACTCTTGTTTCGAGGTGAGATATTGGACAATGCTCTATCTGCCATCTACATAAGGCGATTATGTACTGGAGAGCCAGCTCTGCAACCGCTGTCTTTTCTTTCCTGTCCCAATGAATCCGCAACATTCACATGTAGTGACAGCTAAGTGTCTATCATGAAATGGGAGGTTGATGGTGATGTGAGACGAACGAACACCCGTGAAGTGAGATGTAGAGTAACAGACAGACAGACACACAGAACGACTACAGTAACCCTCGCTGCGCATGCGCGCTGAGGGTTAACTAGTAAAATGGGCAGTGGAACACTTTTCCTCATTCAGTCACATGCTCCAGGTGGTAGCTACACCACTCAGACAGCATTGTAAGATCATTCTGGAGAATCTTCCCATACACTCTTTCTCTGGCGCCGGCTGTGGGTAGGATTCTGAGTCAAAGTGACTCTCGGTATATACACTGTGGTGAGTCCTTGGCACTGGCATAAACCTAGACTGAGACTCTTTGACGGCGTGTAGTACACACGCACACCCCCGCATTAATAAATGTCAAACTATACGCAATGTTACGATAGGATCGACGGTTGTGACTTACGGCAGCAAACAAACGATCACTTGATGACCGTGCACACCTGTGCATACACGGATATGGTAGTGTCAACCAGTGACTATAGCTACTAGCACTTGGTAAAATGAAAGGGTGTGCAAGCGGCGTGGCTTCACCCGTAGCGCAAAGCGGCGTGACTTTAGGCCATAGTTGACAACTGTCCCGGAATGGCCGGGACAGTCCAGGACAGTCCAGGAAAATGGGGTTTCTCCCGGGCGAAGCAAAAGAGCAAAATGTCCCGGAATTTTCTGGCTAGCCAGCGCTTCCACTTGCGTAAGATGACCTCTTCAGATCTCAAACAGTACCTTTAGTAACAGTTTCTTGGTAAGTTTACTGAGCTAGCTAGCCTTTGGCTCTCCGTGCGAGGCTATGCAATGCTATATTATTATAGTGTCAGCACGAGGAGCTTCGAGCATACGCGAGCGCACAAGGTTATCACGCGCGCGTTATATTACGTAATAAGTGGGCGTGGCCCACTTATAACGGGGCGGGGTCGCGATGTCCCGGATCGTCCTCAGGAAAAGTTCGCAACTATGTTAGGCGCGTCGATGATGACTCCACCTCCTTTTACATAGTTGAGGTGCGGGCTCCGCCCGGGAGGGTTTTCTCGGCCAAACGGAACATTTTTACTCTCAGATAATCGAAGTTTGGTGTAAGCAAAGGTTCTAGTAGAAGAAATCCAGCCAAATGCGACAGAGAAATATCGGTTACCATGTCCTATTCATTGGACTCTTGTTGCAGGGTCAGATACTGGACGGTGTTCTATCTGCTATCTACACAAGGCGATTATGTACTGGAGAGCCAGCTCTGAAACCACTGTCTTTTCATTCCTGTCCCAATGAATCTGCAATATTCACATGTAGTGACAGCCAGGTGTCTGTCATTAAATGGGAGGTGGAACCTTATACAACGAGAGGTGGTGATCTGACTTATGTTGCATCACAACTAATGGCTGAACCAGGACTGCTTACAATGAATAGTACCGACAATATGCTCCACTCAACTCTTGTACATTTCGATAGAATTGATGAGAATTTTGCAAACATGACATCAACTCTAACAGTGCCAATGTCTGGCGTGAGAAATGGAACAAATGTCACTTGTATCACTTTAGTTGGGAATGATGAGTGTAACATGACTGCTACCATCTATGTTGCAGGTTGGTGAGTGGAACCAGAGGTATAGGCTCTGGGTAATCTTGTGTTGCATTTATAATCCTTTTCAGATGTGCCTAAATCTATTAAAGCAGGTGTTGTAAACCAAGGGAAGAAGGCATACTTCACAGCAGTACTAGAGCTAGGAGATA
>CASHTH010000071.1:0-16041 GCA_030341885.1 Geodia barretti
GACCATAGACCGGACTCCACATCTGCGAGACTACGGGCTTGCACAAGGAGGGGAGCGACACCATGCGACACGGCCAGCGGGGCTATCACCCGTGTGGCCGTGGCCGCCGGAACGGCGACGCGCATGAGCTGCCGTCTGCGGAGGGCCGGTCGAACACCGACTCGAGGGCGCCGCCCACATTCCTGCGGGAGACGCGGGGACCGGGTGACGTTATGCCGCCAGGAGGGCAAACTCACGGTGCGGCCGACAGCGGCTTCTACACCATTCCATCGTCGCCCTCTGCGCAAGATGAAGCGTCGACCTCTCCATCACCGTGCGCAGCACGCCCAGTTGCGCAAGCTATCCGAGGCCATCCCGAGGATGCGGGGTGAGCCCATCCCCTATTGGATGCGACGGCGCCGCACCGACGTGGCCGAGGCTGATACACACCTTTCGTAGCGAGCCGATGCTGCGCCGGTGGCCCCAGGCTCATCGTCCGGCGGGTGATGAGCCACGCCGGTTACCAGTTGCCCTCCCTGCTTAGCAGCTACAGCTATCACGCCTTCCATCACGACCGCGACGGCGACACCCTGGAACTGGAGGCGACCACCGCCGCCACGCCGAGATCGAGAATGCCATCCGGGACCTGAAGCTACGGCGTGGGCTCAACCATCTCCCTCGAGACGCTTCTGCAGCCACGGCGCCTGGCTGGCCGTACAGGTTGCTGGCGCCATAATCTGGCCGGTGGGCAGCGCGCCTCGGTCTGGGCGTAGCAACTGGTGACCACCAAGACCCTGCGGCGACGCTTCTTCTCATGCCGGAAGGCTTACCGCTCGGCGCGCCAGACTCACTTGAATCTTCCGGGCTGGCCTGGGAAAACCAGTTTCAGCAACGCGCCTGGCCCGATTGCGCGCCCTGCCGCTCCCGGTCCGACGGCGATATCGAAACCGACCCAACGCTGCCAAACTCGCGTCCGCCCGCGCCGCGAGTGCATCCGGCTGGTCAATTCACTATCACGCGGATTCCCAGCAGCCTACATTAGACCGCTCTCGAAGCCCGGTGCGGCTACTGAAAAAACCCTATGCGTGTCACATCGGTCTACTCTCCCTGTAGGACTCCCTCATCCAACTTGCCTGGCTTCACGCCTCCATCGGGGATTCGGGATAAGACAATAACTGGATATGAACCTTCGGAGGCAGCAACCACCCTCTTGCAAAGGCTCCCAGGGTTGACGGCAAGGGATCAGGAAGTAGGTGCTCGCTCTTTTGTAGATGATGAGATGATGGAGGCACTTAGTGCAGGCGCGGTTGTCCGCTACGCGATCAACCCGTATGAATCTCCAGGCGTTAGCTTGTTGCAGCACCCCTTGAAAGCGTTTGGCTGTTCAGTAGCAGGTCATCTGGCATCAAATAGAGGAGTCACGTCTGGTCAGTTTACAGTTGCTGCTAGGGAAGCTTTACACAGATGGGGCGAGCCTACTTTAGCCCTTGACACTATGCTTGCGGGTGCGAGTTGCCCTGAGTCCCGACCAATCCAGCTGGAAGGATTAACTATAAATCGAGCAATTGTGGACGAGATAGATATGGAGGAACACCCCATCAGGGGACTTACCCTAGAAAGCTGCATGATAAACAGAGTTCGCTTCGATGGCACAGCCTCTGACATCACGTATAACAATTGCCAGATAATAAAAATTGAAGGAATAGCAAGTATTCGAGCGCTGCCCTCCGTTTTCACTGGATGTGAAGTACAAGAGTTCGATGATCGTCATACTAACAACGCCATCCTTGGATCAGAATTACCGAATTCCTTGAAAATGTTCTTAATCATATTGAGGAAGCTCTTCTTGCAAAGAGGAAGCGGCCGGGTAGAATCAGCCCTTTACCGAGGCATAGATGAACCCTTACGGCCATATGTAAATCGAGTACTCGAGCTGTTGGTTTCTGAGGGGATAGTATATTCGCATCCAACCGGAAGACACTTAATTTGGCACGGGAATCGCATCCACCGTGCACGCATGCTAAAAATCCTTGAGGCTCCAATGACCTCGACTGATTCAATAGTCAGAACAGTTTCCCAGCTAACGTCTCCGTAAACTCTGTTCAGGACAAAAGTATCGGAACGACACTGCAATGAACAGCTATTCATAGCTAGCTTGTTTGTTTATTCTTGGTATTCGTTTTGCAGCAGAGAGATTCGCCCCCAATCCGGAATGCCTCGCTTGCCACAGAGAGTATGTCCTATTGGGTTTGGCCAGGATAATCGCACAAAGGCAATCATTCTTGAACATTCTTATATGTTCGTGTTCAGCCCTACCCCCCACCCACTGACACCCGCCCATATACAACCCGCGTAACCCTCTCCTACCATAATACCTACAGCCCTTTCCAGCCTCCCGCTCCTGTCTCGCCACAGGGAGGCGTCTGGAAGATGGGGAATAGCGGGAAAAACAAGAAGGTCCCAACAACAACCAACCCATCCTGACCTCGTCAACTGGCGAATGTCCCCGTCAACAACGTGAGATCGTCCCATCGCCAGCGGCAAAGAGGGAAATGGCGGGAAATGAGCGGAAATGGTGGGAAAACAAAAAAGTGCCACCACCAACCCGCTCGTCCCGACCCGTCGCATGACGACCGCCCCCGTCAGCAACCTGAGGTCGTCGCAATTCCATCCGCAAAGGAGAAAGTGGCGGAAAATGAGCGGAAATGGCAAGAAAAATAAAAAAAGTTCCGCCGCCAGCGACCCGCTCATCATCAGCTTGTCCGACAGCACACACTGATACCGGGGAGGTACAGCCTCAAATTGAGCCAGATCAGGAACCGTATCGAAGCGCTGCAACGCAAGTATGCCAAAGAAACGGCCGTCCACCGCCTCAATACCTTCATGGCCCTCCACCTCTACCTGGAGCGCTGCCGCAATGAAGGTGACATCCCCGACAGCCTGGGCATCATGTCCAGGCTGCTTCCCCACATCCCCTTTCCCCGCCTGCGGGAAATGCTCCGCTGGGATACCCCTGCTCCGGCACGAAAACCATCTCCCATTTCTTAGCGGGCCTACGACATCCTGCATAGCCTGTCTCCCAGGTCGCCTTTATCCTCGGGGCTATCTCAACCTTGCCAACATTTCCCCCCAATGCTAAACTCGCACCAACTTTACCTCTCTATTGGCGCGATACATAGCAAGCAAACCTACCATCCCTTGAGGTGTTGATATGCTTATTGGCCACTTTACCGAACAGCCCTGGCAGGACGACACATCCGGGTTGATGGGCACCCAGTCCACCGACCTTAGCATCAGCAACGAGTACTACAACCCCAGTGTGGGCGCAAGCCTGTACAACCGCTATCTGGACGAGAAGGTGTATGCCGAGGAGATGGGCTTCGATGCCCTGATGCTCAACGAGCACCACAGCACTCCCTTCTGTATGCAGGGCGTTACCAACGTCGGCGCCTCCATCCTGGCCCGCATCACCAACAAGGCCAAGATAATCATCCTGGGCAATGTCCTGCCCATCTGGGACGACCCCCTGTGGCTGGCCGAACAGTTGGCCATGATCGACATGATTTCCCACGGCCGCCTGGTGTCCGGCTTTGTTCGCGGCGGCGGACGGGAAAGCTACTCCCACAACTCTCCGCCCCACTTCAACCGTGAACGGTTCGAGGAGGCTCATGACTTCCTGATTAAGGCCTGGACCACCCCCGGCCCTTGGCGCTGGGAGGGCAAGCACTACCATTATCGATACGTCAACCCTTGGGCGCGGCCTCTGCAAAAGCCCCATCCGCCCATCTGGATTCCGTCTACCGTCAGCGTTGAGACGGTGAAGTGGACTGCCGAGAAGGGCTACCCGCTGGTGCTGCTGGCCACCAGGCTGGAACCTACCAAGGAGGCTTTCCAGCTTTACCACGACACCGCCGCCGAGTTCGGCCACAAGTCGGATACTCAGAACGTAGCCTACCTGTGGAAGGTCCACGTGGACGAAACCGAGGAGAAGGCTGAAGAGGTGGGCCGCAAGTACCTGTCCGGCGTCAGCAACCCCTTCCTGTCCGGCAACGAGGGCCAGGTCAATCCGGCCATCATGAACCTGCCGGGACATACCTCCCGCACTTCCCGTCGCCTGTCCGCCACCGCCTTTGGCCCCGCGGGCCGCTTCGGCACCAACCGCCGCCCTTACGAGGACCAGGCCGCCGATTACAGTATTATCTCCGGCACCCCCAAGACGATACTGCCCAAGATCCGCCACGTCCTGGAGTACCTCCGCCCTGGCAGCGTCTTCTTCTGGGACGGCGACGGCGCCATGTCCCACGACGACCAGATGCGCAGCCTGCGCCTCATGGGCCAGGAGGTCATACCCGCCGTCCGCGAGATGGCCAAGGAACTGGAACTGTACAGCCCCTTCGAGCGCGACCCCAAAACAGGCGAGTTCATCAACGACGCGGTTGAAGAAGAAGCCGCCACTCCCGTACCCGCCGACGATTAGTCCCCCGCATAGCTCAATGCAAAGCAATCGGCCGCCGGATAATCCGGCGGCCGATCTATTGAGTCTCTACACTACATCTAATCCGTCCTTCCCGCTAAGGCAAGAACCTCGGGCTGCCCAGCCAGCCTCTACCCCAGAGTGGCCGTCAGCACCGACATCGGCCGCGCCCCCACATCATAGACCCCCAGGGCAGTCATCGCCCCAGACTGTCCGTCAATGCTGTAGGCCGCCAGTCGGTTGGTAGCCGAACCCGCGGCAAAGACGAACTTCCCCGACGGATCCAGGCTGAAGGCGCTGGGCACGGCCTCCGTGTCAGCATGTGCCGCAGGAGTCAGCATACCGTCTCCGTTAACCGCGAAAGAAGCGATGCTGTTATGCCCCCGGTTCGGCACAAACAGCAAGCTTCCGTCCGGCGAGAACTGAATCTGCGAGCAGGTGTTGCGAATGGTGACTCCTTCCGGCAAGGTGGACACGGTCTGCAACGGGCTCAAAGTCCCCTTATCCTGGTCAATGCGATAGGAAGAAACGCTGCACCCCTGTTCGTTGGAGAAGTAAACGATGTCCAGGCTGGGATGCATGACGAGATGGCGCGGCCCCATCAAGGGCTCCATCACCAAGGTCAACGGATCGTTGCCGGACAGGACTCCGGTGGCCTCGTCAAAACGCAGCTGGTAGATGACATTGGGCCCGGGTATGTTCTTGGGAGGCTCCAGCGCGTTGTCCTGTTGATACGCAATATGGGGAACGAAGGCGAACCGGTTGGAGTGATCCGTCATTATGGAGTGGGCGCCGGCATCGGTGTGCAGGGAGGAAGTCGCCTCGCCTCCAACGCTGCCATCGTCCCCCAGGGGATACACCGCAACCCGCTCCCCCTGGTAGTAGGAGGCCAGCAGGTACCGGCCGGTGCGGTCTTGAACCAGGTAAGTAGGTGAGTCCTGGGTGTCCACCCCGCCCGTCTCGGTTAGCCCCCCAGTGGCCTGGTCAATCCGGTGGCTGGTTATCCTGCCCGACGTCCTGTGCCCGACGTACATGGTCTGCTTGTCTGCACTGATCGCCGATGCGGAAGGCCCACCTGCCATCGGCACCTCCGAATGGAGTGACAGGGCGCCGGAGTTTTCGTCCATGGTAAAGATTGAAACCTTGTCATCATCCTGGGCTGCCACGTATACAAAGGTTGTCATGTTTAATCTCCTCTATTTCTGGTTAGTGTGTTCGGTTCATCGGTACTTAGTATTCCAATGGTGGTCAATCTGTCCTGGCCATAGCTCCCAACCCGCTTGATATCGAGCTTACGGCTTGCGGCAGACCAGCATGACCCAGCGATGGCAGAAGGTCAGGACGCCGTCCTCCATGGCAGGGAACATCCCTGTGTCCGGGCCACCGGCGAGTTGCCGCTCCAGTTCCCCGATAATCGTTGCCCGCGCTTCAAGAGGCGTTGCCGTCAATTCCATCCAGCTATCCAGGTCTCGCCTGACTTCGAAAGTGCTGACCTTGAAGATTTCGAGACCGCCCCGCTCTGCTAGTTCCTGGAGACCACCCGCCGTCAAAGCCTCAGTGTGGGACGGATCCCTCAGCCGTTCCAGCCGGTTATGCGTCGCAGCTACCGACGTATCCTCGCGAGTAGTTATGTCAATAATAACAACCTGACCACCGGAACGGCACACTCTGATCTTTTCCTGGAGGACCAGGGCAGGTTCTACGAAATGGTGCATAGCTATCCGACTCGCAACCACATCAAAGGACCCGTCGCCATAGGGCAGGCGGCGCGCATCGGTTTCCTCGAAGGAAACGTTGGTCAATCCTTCGGACTCAGCCAGTTGCCGCCCCTGTGCCACCATACCCGGAGTGGCGTCGGCCGCCACTACTTCACTTACAAGCGGAGCCATAGCCCTGGCAACCACTCCCGTTCCCGCAGCCAAATCCAGGACTCGCATATCGGGCCGAAGCTCCAGGTTTCCCATGATCCAGGGAAGTATATCCTCGTTGTTGCCTTCCCTTATGTAAGTATCCCAGCGGACCGCTTGCATCGAAAACTGCTCGCGGATCAGTTCGTCGTGAGTTAGTTCCTCAGGCATTGTTTTCTCCTGAACGGCCGCCAGACAAAGAGAGACCGCACATGGTCGTATCAGGTAAGAGATTCAGAACGCATTCGCTCCGGTGGACACTGAAAGGACTGCTAGGTATAATCACTAGGCTCCATTTCGCGGAGAGGTGCCGGAGTGGACGAACGGGCACGACTGGAAATCGTGTAGGGGCTAACGCCTCTCGAGGGTTCGAATCCCTCTCTCTCCGCCATAATTCCCTTTCTTTTGTATCAATAATCGCCTCATTTTCCTCGCTTGCTATGTAAATCAGTCTCAATTGACCTCGTTAAGGTCTTGTTAAGGCTGGGTAAATCCGGTACAATCGCTCAAACACTGGTATACGGGGTGGTATACGGAATGGGGGTGCCGATGCCTTCGGATAGCATACACCAGGCTCTCTCCGCAGCCAAGGTCAGGACCATCTCTGCAACGGGTCTCTACGCCGACGGCAACGGATTGAATCTTAAAGTGGACCCCTCCGGGTCCAAGCGTTGGGTGCAAAGAGTCACCATTGATGGTAAGCGCCACAACCTGGGCCTGGGCAGGTATCCTTCAGTGTCATTGGCCGAAGCCAGGCAAGTGGCTGACGACAACCAGCGTGCCATTCGCCAGGGACGAAACCCGCTGGCCGAAAAGCGTCAGTCTGAATTAGAGCGACGTCGGCCCTCTACGCCTACCTTCGCCCAGGCTGCTCAGCAGGTAATCGACCTGAGACGTCCCACCTGGAGCAACAAAAGCACGCCGCACAATGGGCCAGTACCCTGGCCACTTATGCTTACCCGTGATTGGCTCCAAAAAAGTGGACGACGTTGCCAGCGGGGATGTGTTGAGGGTTCTCACTCCCATCTGGACTGATAAACCGGAAACGGCCAGCCGCGTGCGTCAAAGGATGGAGACTGTATTCGATTGGGTCGTCGCTCAAGGGTGGAGGTCGGACAACCCGGCAGGAAAGGCCGTGCTCCGGGCCCTGCCCAGGCACTCTCGGGTCAAGAATCATTATGAGGCCCTGAATTATTCGAAAGTCCCTGAAGCAGTGGCTAGAGTACGTGAGTGCAACGCCGACCTCGTAACGCGCTTGTCTTTCGAATTTCTGGTGCTCACGGCAACCAGGTCTGGCGAAGTACGTCTGGCAACGTGGTCAGAGATTGACGATGAATCTGGAACCTGGACCATACCTGCACAGCGGATGAAGGCCCGGCGCGAGCACCGGGTTCCCCTTTCGCGTCGGGCCCGGGAGATCCTTAGGAAGTTCAGCAACTGGAAGATCATGGGGAGGGTTGATCTTCCCCGGGGGACGACAGGGCAGGCCGCTGTCCAACATGACTCACCTGTTGGTTCTAAGGCGGTTGGAAATGCCGGCTGTACCCCACGGTTTCCGCAGCAGCTTTCGAGATTGGGTCATAGAGCAGACCAATGTTCCCTGGGCAGTGGGTGAGGCGGCTCTGGCCCACAACTTGGGAAATTCTACGGAGACGGCCTACGCCAGAAGCGACCTTTTCGACAGGCGGCGTGAATTGATGGAAGCTTGGTCCGCTTTTGTTGTGGGTTAGCAGGATACAAGGTAATACGGTTAGTAGCGGTTACTAGGCGGTGGTACGCCGAAGCCGCCGCGGCTTCCTTCTCACTTTTGCCAACGTGTTCATATTCCGGTGTTTGATGAGACCTGAGGCAATAAGGAGACAGGTCCCAACCTCCATTACATTCAACTGTGAATCTCTTTCCGCCTACCGTGAATACATTTGGTCCGCCACCCGTTCTCGCCCATCAACGGCCTATTAGCCGGTTTGGTGCCCAATATTGGCTGCATTGTCGGTGTCGGCCCCGACTCCATAGTGCATTAAAGAAGGCAGGTTCGGAGATGTCACAGGCATTGACCATGCCATCGGCCATCTGCTTAAAAGACATTCATGAATAGAAATTCCTTAACGCCATACCGATAAGTTCAGCCTGGACCTACCGACCTCTCGCCGTCCCGTATGCCGCAAATTTCTTGCCGCAGAGCGAAGAGAAGTCATAGTGATAACCTTTGCGCTGGCTGGCCCTCGAAAACCCAGGGGGATTCACAGGCTTGCCAGTAATTGGTGTGTGGAGTTGGTGAGGGGATTCGAATGATTTGCAGATGCACATATAGAAATGGCAATTTTCGCGCTTACGCCAGAGCCATTCCCACACTTTTTCCACATGGCGATTCCAGAAAGTAGGTTTCCTGGCCCGAGTTTTCTGCCAGCAAAAGGGGCAGTTAGGAACTCAAGAAAGGTCTTGTCGTTATGTTGATGTTCTACGATTAGGTTCAAAGATAACTGCTCAGCAGGTGGTTTATGCGGTTCCGGTTCGATATGTATTCGCTAGATTGCTGCGGACTCAAGAGCAACCAGAAGCAAACAGAACCGACAACCGCCCAACGTTGGCAAGCGATATCAAATCGTCGAGTCGGAGTCACCAAGGTGGGCCTGACTTGATGTAGGCAGTACCATTTTGAACTGTGGATGGGGTGGAAAGGGCGGAGCCCCCGTTAAAATCACGTACCCGGGTGTGTTGATATAAAGGGACAGCTAGTGCTTTCACTTGTATTACAAAGACGGTTGGCAGATAGTAATAGTATGACTGGGGAGTTGGGAGGCTTGGGTAAGTGAGGCAGGGCAGGGAAGTGGATGCGGCGGCGGCTTTCGAGCAGGTATACTAGGGACTTTCAGGAGTTCACGCTTACTTTGCCCCGCTGTTTGGCCGCCGGGAGACGAGGGAGCACAGCCAGCATTATCTCTTAGACCCTTTTGTGCAGTCAGGGAAGCGGCACCGCACGCCGAGAATGTCGGAGCGGTTCCGGCATTCAGCACGGTGATGCAGGGGTTTCTGGCGGAGTCCCCCTGGAATGACGATCGCAATCATAGGACGTTGAGGAGTACCTGGGTCTTCGGGCTGGGAATCCGGAGGCGGTTGTGGGTGATGGCCGGCAGGGATTTCCAGAGGGGAGGAAAGTCGGTGGGGGGTGACGCGGCAGTACTGCGGCAGATGGGCAAGGTGGCAACGCCAGGCGGGAATGTTCCTGGCCTATGTCAGCCCGTTGGGACGGGCCCTGGTGGACAAGGGACTGTATTGCGGAAAGCTGGAAACCTTTCGGACAAGACGGTGCAGCGTGGCAGCGGGGGTTGTGCCCAGGAGAGGCAGGGCTACCGGTCGAGACGGCATTGGCCATGGAGTTGCTGGAGGCGGGAAGTAGAGTTGGCCATCTGAGGCCGGAGGTGGGTCGCTGCAGACGGACGCCTCGGGATGTCGCCGTCCTGGCGGGACGGGGCTGGCGGTCCTGGGATGCGCTAACGTCCTGGAAGTTGCCGGCGGCTTTACGGTGTGGACGGAGGAGGAGCCGGCTTGGACCAGCCCCGGCCTATCATGGGACGGGGTGGGCCCCCCCAGCCCAGGCTGTGCCGGACAGCGTCGACCATGGAGGAGCGCCAGCGCTGAAATGCCGGAGAGGCATGGCAGGAGATCACAGTGGCCGAGGGAAAGCAGGGCCCCGCAGACCTGTTCAGTGCCCAGAGGGTGCGGCCTCCTTAGCAAGCCGGCTGCAAGACCGGCGAAATCCACTGGGGCCGTCTACGCCGGAATCTGGACGGCAGCGAACCGCGCTACACCTGTCCAATGCTCGGAGGATACACAGTTTGTAGACCCTGGCCTGCGAGGGGCGGTTCCAGGTGGGCGAATTGAACGGAGTCGAGACGGAAAAACAGGGCGACGTGGTATGGACAAGTACGAGACCCGCACCTGGGCGGGATGGCTCAACCACGTGGCCCTGTGTCTCTGACTGGCGGGGCTTCTCCGGGCCTGCAACGGCTTGGGGGGGGGGGGGGAAAGATGGTGCCCACGGATACGAGTACCGCAGGTCTAACCCGGGGTTGGTGCGGGGAGATGCTTGCACCCGGGAGCGGATTCGGGCGGCTGAACTACTGCTGCGGTGGGCTGGAGCAGACGCAAGAAAGAATGCAACGAGAGAGCCAGTCGGTCTCACGCCAAAGCCGCGTGGCCCTGGGCACTGCCCAAGCCATCCCTCTTGAACAGTGTTGTAATACTAGTGGTGCATGATTTGCTTACCCCGGGAGGGGTCGGGTGGAGGCAACTGCTGCTGCAATGGGCTGAGGATGGCGCTTCCCAGCTACAGACGAGCCGCCACCTTGGGAATCGCTGGGGCCTCATGCCACGACACATCCTAACCACTCTAATCAACCCCTGTTGCAAACAATGCTAGGTGGGTCACCGTGAGTCACACCCATAGTCTGCAAGCTCAGGATACCACCGAAGGGCAACGTTCGGTTCGGAGGACTGCTTTCTGTCGCTAGGGGTGATCGCGATTCCATAGTTTCAAACAACAGCCAGTAAACGAGTGAAATGACCGCTCGGCACCCTGCTCAAAGAATGAACGGTGATTCGAATCAGTAGATTCGTAATAATGGGCCATAGCTCGATGGTCTTGGCGTTGGCGTCACGTAATAGCCCTGTTCAATGTCATCGATTGTCCACCAAGGCGGTCTTGAGATGCGTTCAGCAACATCGGGCTTTCTGGTCCGCCCGACTATATTGAGTCTGTGATTCAGGTCTCGAGCTTACCTGCTGCGCAAAAAAAACGTATAAAAAAAACACAAGTAAACAAGAAAGTTAAATCATAAGTCGAAAAAAAGTCAGTAAATAATTAAAAAAACAAGTAGTAAAGTAAAAAAAACACAAAAAATACAAGTAAAAGTTAAACAGTTAAAAAAGTAGTGAAAAACAAAAACAAAAAACCGTAAAAAAAAAGTAGTAAAAAAAAAAACAGTAAGGAAAAAAAAAAAACACAAAAAACGTAATAAAAACGCTAACGTTAGCTGAAATCGACGGGACAGCCGTGGCGATCCCATGATCTCCAATCACTTTTACGACGCCGCCGCCGCAGAAACTCCATTTCTAGCTGCTTGGATTCCATCTGAGCCCAATGAAAATAAATGTCATCTTTAGCGGATTTCAACTCCGCAGCTCTTGAAAATATGATCCTGGCATCGTTAATGCGTGGGATGGGTGCCAAAATTTGTACACTCGGCCCAGTTGGGCCGTGAGGTCGGCATTCTCAGGGTAAGACCTAATTGCCTGCACGCACAGTGGTCTTCTGACGCTTTGTGCTCACCCAATTTGCCTTGGCTAACAGCTTGCTGATGAACTGACCTATGCGTCTACGCTGGTCAAGGCTGGCAGGAAAAGTTTTTTGCCTATAGAGCGTCGACTGAGGTGCAATGCGCCATCGCCAAGTCGGAAGTGCCAAGGACGTAGACCACTTAGAAGCGAGTATTGGTGTTGAGGCAAACTGGTACGTCCTCGATCAGCCTGGCCTAGGTACCAAGAAAAGGTTTTGCAGTTCGGTGATGGCTTCCTGGCAATTACGCTTCGGAAGGAAGAGAGATGAGCCGTGATAAACACTTGCCGATGCGGGCAGCGACGCGGAAACCCTGGGGACAGAGAGAAAACACAAGAGAATTTCCGACCGCCTCTGAAAGTTTTCAAACCGGGTCCCCAGGGCGTACCGACGAGCCCCCTCTCCGCGTCGAATAACATTTTCTATAGCTTGCAAGAGGTGTCTCACCGAAATTACAAAACCTCAAGAGGGTCCGGATAACGAGGACTTCCATCGCATAGCTTCCGGATCCTGTTTTTCGACCAGTTGGGCAACGGTTAGGGATCTAGCCGAAACATCTCTAATCGAGTACGCACGAAATCAAGGCCATCGGAGCTACCGACCGAAAACCCTTCAATCCTGAGTAGTCATAGGCTCCATGCCGTAGTGCGGCGATCCTCCGAGACAGTTAGAAGGATCTTAGGTAGGGGTTCGCTGCGCTGAAAGAGGAAAAAAGGTTCATCGCCGCGAGGCCTTCGCCTGCCAGAGAATTACGTCGTCCAAATGACAGCGCTGAAGGTGAGTGAGAAAAAAATAATAATAATTTAAATATTCTGAAGCAATTCCTTGCGTCTTGTGTCTAAGTCTTCATCTCCTCGGCCCCAGGCACCCCGTACGCTGTCAGAATTCCCGCAAGGGCAGAGTCCAAATCCCAGAAATCCGGGGCGTTGACTTCAATGCCGGCACCGACAGCGAATTTCTGTACTTTAGCCGTGAGCCAAATCACCATTTCAAGCTGGTCCGGCGGGTTGTCTCGCGTGTAGACAGCGAATTCGTATGCTATTGCCGTCTTACTTTGCCACGTCACCAACCAAGAACCATGACCTAGAGTGGGTCGTCAACCAACCATTGTCGTAGCGATTACAGTCGGCTTGGCGGCCCACGACACTTAGGCGCAAAACGGTATTCGCGGGTAGGCAAAATGCTGCCCTCTAACGTCCTACGTCGTCCCCTCATCAAGGTCTGGGATGAATTCAATGTTCGAACACGTCCCACCAAACCATGGACACATACACCAGAGGCGCGTTGAGGCTGAAGTGCTCCCAGAATACGCCACGCCGCAATCCAATATCTCATGGCCGTCTTCTCCGTAAATATCATCCTTTTCTCCAGGATGGGCCGGTAACAGGGGTCGCGCATCACCTTGATGTTTCGAGCCCACCCTAAGACTGCCTGTTTCAATGCCTTCCGGTCTGTGTCAGATTGCCCCTCTGAACGCGGGAAAAGTACGTCGAAGTGGTTTTCAAAGAGGTCTTGAAAAAATGGTTTTACGGACCAACAGGTCCAGCTCGTCCCTCAAACTGAGATTCATGTTGACCAGATTCCGACTGGCCTGGGCCATTGGCGCGCGTTCTCTTCCATTCTTTTTGGAAAAGGGGAATGATGCGGCGACTCCCAGTCATCTGTGTACTCAGCGTTGGAATGCGGTGCGGATATGAGAAACGACGGCGTTACGATAATCGCGGCAAATCACTTGAAAGCAAATCGTGTTTAGAGAAAGCCTGGAACTTTCCGGGCTCTAGAAATAAGGCGTCCGTAAATTCAAGGCTCAGGTATGCGCGGGTCAGCAGGGGAAAAATTCGCGAAGTCAGACTATCCGCAACGCGAGCCAAATGGATATGGAAAATAAATCATGCGTTCAAATTGCCAAAGCGCGTTCATGAAGATTAGGCAGGGGACAAAAATCTAAATCGATGACTGGAGCTAAGCAAATCGACCCCTAACCAACGCGTGGGGGCAGATTCAGGGGAAACGGTAAGGATCGGTGGCGAGGAACCGTCAAGAACCTAAAGAGTGGTTAGGCGTAGCTCCATAGATTGTGGAAGCAACCCAGCGGCAAATCGTTCGGGGGTTGCTGGATGACCGGTAGTGGAAGATTCAAGACTAGAGTCCGAGCCAGAACGTGGGTACGGCCAGCCGAAGGTCAAAGCGTAGGAAATGTCGTAACGACTTCTGCCAGGCTTGTTCCCTCACCGCCCAGTGCATATCAGCAGTGGTCCTGGAGAGTCAGCGCCAAGTGTAAGGACCTATGGGGACCTTGGGAGTATAAACGGATAATGGCCATCTAGGGTGTTGTATCTCCCTGTCCGTGCTGAAGAATTGGTTGGATCCAGGCCAACGCCGAATCACTTGACAAGTTGCCAAGGGAGTTAGGAGTAGTTTGGCAGGTTCTTGATGTGGGGAGGAAGGAGGCAGGAGTGTGGGATGGTTAGGCTTTTGGGATACTCATAGGTGAAAGTGATCTATTGCCTTGCTCCTCGTTCGGGCAAAGTACCGAAATTATGCGTGGACCTGCAAACCCATCATCAGGTGGTTAAAGAGTCGCAACGAAACCCCGACTATGGAGCAGTTCAATCCCCTGATAAAGTAACACTACGGCCGGGTACAATCGGCCGCGCTTAACAAACATAAAGATCGTTAGAGATTGCTCTCCCAAACCCGGGGTGGTAGAGATGGCGGAGGGGTATAAGGGGCCCGAGGAGCGACTGTTCCGGTTAGATTTTTGGATCTTGGCGTCGGTAAATGGGTCGGCGGTTGTCGTGGGAGGCCATCATGAGGGGACGGACGCAGCGGGTGAGAAGCTCGCTGGCCGGTCTGGGGGAGGTGGGCGTTGGGGTATCTTCGATTGGCTGGTCGGGTAAGCGTGAGGTCGGACACGCGGAATTTGGTTCGGGTCGAGGACGTCTCAGGGATCGGGAGTGGCAGGGCTTGCAGTAGTGTCATGAGCGCCGCTGAAACTGGGTTTCCAAGGGCGCCAGCCCCGGGGAGATGCAAAGTGAGTCTGCGCGCCGAGAGGGTGAGCCGTCCGGCCATAGAGAAGAAGCGTCGCCGCAGGGGTCTTGGTGGTACCAGTGCTAACCGAGACAGATGCGCGCCGTCCAGGCGGGCCAAGTTGTGGGCCATCACTTGTACCGCCAGCCAGGGCCGTTGGCGGGGAAAGCGGACCCGATGGGGAGTTGGTTGCGCCCCACGCCGTACTTCAGGTCCGAATTGCGTTCTCAGATCTCGGCGGGGCGGCGATGATCGGCCTCCAGATCCAGGGTGTCCGTCCCGGTCGGTGATGAAGGCGTGATAGTGTAGCTTGCGAAACAGGGCCAGTTGGGGAGCACGGGCGTTGGGCTTGATCCTGCGTACGATGAGCCGCACAGGCGCGGCGTCCGGCGCACTGGAAGGGAGTGTAAGCGGTCTCGGCCACGTCGGCGGCCGCCATCCACAGTAAGGCATGGGCGTCCGTCTCCTCGGGGATGGCTTCAATGAGGTTGCGCAGCATCTGGCGCTGGCGAATGTGATGGAGAAGCGGACCCTTTGTCTTGCGGCAGCCGACGGATACACCCCATGAGGTAGAAGCCGCTGTCGGCCCGCATGGTGAGTTGTCCTTTGGGCTCCGGCCATGGACTCAATCGGCCACGGGTTCTCCGAAGGAAGGGGGCGGCGCCCGGGCGCGTGTTGGAACGGCCCTCGCGCAGCCGAGGACATCAGGACATCGCGGTTCCGCGGCCACGGCAGCAAGCGGGGTGGGTAGCCCGCTGGCCGGTGTACCCGGTGGGGTGGCCGGGCTCCCCCTTGGCCCAGGCCAAGTCTCGCAGATGGTGTAGTCCAGGTCGATGGTCAACGGAACCGTCGCCGGGTCCGGACCCAGCGGAACGGCCAGGGCCAGGCAACTCGCGGCCTCACTCGGTCCAACTGACGGGAACGGTGGCCTTGGCCCCACCGGAAAGTGCGCAGGGAGGTACCGAGAGGTGGAGGGCGCCTTGACACACAGCCCAGTACCCGACCGGTGGCTGTACGGAACGCAGGGCGTAGGCGTCGTCAATGCAGTCGACGGGGCAGCCAGCCAGCGAAGAGGCCACCAGGGTCATCAGCTTGTCGCCGGGGCGTTGGCACGGCCTGGGGCCGGCATGTACAGATGCAGGTCAACAGATGGGGCAGGCCCAGGCGCTTATTGTTTTTTTTTTTGCGAGGGTGGCCGGAAGGATCCGCCCGGCATGTGACAGAGGGGGTGGTCATCGAAGTTAATTTGATGCGGCGGGTGGGTGACGTGGTAGTAATCTATTGAGGGCTCCTTGTTTCTGCGGTTTTCAGTACAA
>CASHTH010000073.1:0-17752 GCA_030341885.1 Geodia barretti
AGCTATTCCTCCACTTGGTTAGCAATGATCAGCCAGTGCCTTCACTACGATCTTGAACTCTCTTCTGCATGATGATATCAACTGAAGCAAGTCACACACACTGCCTGTCAGCAAAGTTCTTTTATCAATGAAAAAGCACAGAGTTCACACCCTCAGCGAACTGCGCGTGCGTGGTACTGCTAATCATTGAAGGCTGGCAATTAAAAAATTCTTCGAATAAAGATGTGTGGAATATAGGATAACATAAAAAGCAGGAGCACAGACAGGGATGACCTAGTGCATTAGTACAATGGGATGATGGTTACATCTTCAAACTGACATTTCTTGCTCGTGTAAATTTTACTCCACACAAGCCCTATATTGTCACCACTCTTACTCATGACATGAGTTTTGAATAATGTAGTGTGAAGACTGGCAAACGAATTCTGTAGAGAAAGCAGCATTGTAAAACTGGTTAGTTGAGCGAACATTGAAGTAAATACAGTCACGATTCAAAAACTGAGGACCTGTCAGAGAGGGCATTTGCTACCAGTCTTACGTGCATAGGAAACGAGTCCATAGCTGCACATCAATTATGATAGAGAGCACTCGTCCATGCGACAATAAATAGAGACTTGTGTGGAGTAAAATCTACACAGAGCAAGAAACTATCAGTTTGAAGACGTAACCATCATCTCATTGCATCCTGTCTTGTTTCCTCCTTTTGTGGCATCCACTATATTCCACGTTATTTCGAAGAATTTTTTATTACTTTTTAACCTTCTCTTTTTACTGCATCACATGCATGTTGTCCAATAAAAATGGGATTTTATAGATTAACATCCCTTTTTGTTTTTGTTTTTTGTTATATAATTATTTTGTGAATATTTTTTGTATATATATATTTTGTGTTGTGGGCAATAAGCCCATAAAAAGTAACATTAAGCTATCACCTCAGACATTTTGTCGTCATTCACGTTTCATTGTGAGAGGACCCATCATAAGCAAGTTATAGGCACTGACACCATTTAAGTCTTTTTTGCCTGAGGCTGTTTGTTGTTGTTTACAACCTTTAAATTTGAGTTTCAATGAAATCTTTATGATGGTGAATCAGTGTACCAAGTTTCATTGTTAGATGACCAACCACAAGTAGTTTATAGGCACAAACGCCATTTACGAATTTTATTGCCTGAGGGTGTTTGTTGTTGTTTACCAACTTGTAATGTATGTATTGATGAACTCTTATCATGGTTAATCATTGTACCAAATTTCATTTGTTAGAGGACCCACCATAAGCAAGTTATAAGCACAAACATCATTTGCAAGTTTTTATTGGCTGAGGCTGTTTGTGGTTGTTTACAAACTTGTAATGTTTACATTTTGATACTAATGATGGGTTACATATGTGTACCAAGTTCCATTGTTAGAGGACCAACCATAAGCAAGTTAGAGGCACAAACACAATTTAATTACCTGAGGTTGTTTATTTTGATCTTAATGATGGGTTGCATGTGTGTACAAAGTCTGGGTATTTGCTCTACCTAGTTAGCACGCTTTATCACTAAGTACGGTAGTACTTAGTATACAAGTAAATTAAAAATCCTGCGAATTTAAAAAAGAGGCATATAGGGATGGTATAAAAAGAAAGGGAGACAAGATAGGGATGGGATACATGAAGCATGGTTAATGAACATATTTGAGCACGCTGACACCCCAATCCCCATTACACAATCCCTATAATTATTGTTGCCTGGTGTGCTACTTGCATTATATAAGGGCTAAAGGTTACTATATAAAAGCAAGCATTCTGTAACATTTCTACTTCGTATAATACTGCCACAGTCTGTTTCATAAATTAAACTCCACTTGGACTCTATAAGGGTGTTGGTTACTCAGTAGCATGACTTTTTTGAATTGTAAGTGCTGAGTGTTGTAATAGTGAATGTTTAATACTTCACCTTAGCAACAATATAGGGATTGTGTGATGGGGTTTGGGGTGTCAGAGTGCTCATATCTGTTCATTAACAATGCTTCATGTATCCCATCCCTATCTTGTCTCCCTTTCTTTTTATACCATCACCATATGCTTCTTTTTTAAATTCGCAGGATTTTTTATTTACTTGTCTCCACTACCATGTATATCTATGTGAAAGGGGCAAGCCCCCTATAAAAATTAATAATAGAAAAAAGTGCCTGTTGTGGTCATGGAAATAATGTAATATCCATGTGTACCAAGTTTCTTTAGGAAAATTGCCTGAAGTTTTTTCAACGGTTGTCATGGAAACATGTAATCGTCATGGAAATGATATAATAGACATACATACTTGTTTAACCTCCGTGCGTGCTACAGTTAGCAAGTTTGAGGAGTGAAGAAGTATTTTTAAAGAAAAGTGCCTGAGGCTATTTGTTGTTGTGGTTGTCATGGAAACGATGTTACACACATGCGTACCAAGTTTCATCTCCATGCGTGGTACCGTTAGCGAGTTTGAGGAGTGAAGAAGTAATTTTAAAAGAAAAGTACCTGAGGCTATTTGTTGTTGTGGTCGTCATGGGTGGAGTCAGCAGTCTGCGAAGGTATAATATACGAGCCCGTTGTCGACGTCCTCCCTGGGCCTCTCGCTCGACTTCCCAGCAAGAAAGCAGCACTCGTTCGCCGTTTCAGATGTATACTGAATTTAGATAGGGATGGGATACATGAAGCATGGTTAATGAACAGATTTGAGTACCCTGACACCCCCAACCCCATCACACAATCCCTATATTGTTGCATGGTGTGCTACTCTTATAGGGGATAAAGGTTACTAATAGCAAGCATTCTTTCACCGTGCCCTTGTTGTTTTTACTGCCACATTCCATTTAATAAACTCCACTTGGATTCTATAACGGTGTTGGCTACTCACCTTTTTGTATTATAAGTTCTGAGTACTGTAATGGTGAATGTTTAATACTTCACCTAGGCAACAATATAGGGACTGTGTGATGGGGTTGGGGGTGTAAGCTTACTCATTAACCATGCTTCATGTATCCCATCCCTATCTTGTCTCCCTTTCTTTTTATACCATCCCTATTATGCCTCTCTTTTTTAAATTCACAGGATTTTTAAATTACTTGTCTCCACTCATTTTTATATACTACTACGTATATCTCTGTGAAAGGGGACGAACCCCCTATAAAAAATTTATAATAGAGATAAATGCCTGTGGTCGTCATGGAAATGATGTAATACGCATGCGTACCAAGTGTGCTGCTGTTAGTAAGTTTGAGGAGTGAAGAAGTAAATGCCTGAGCCTATTTGTTGTTGTTCAAATAATATGTGGTTGTCATGGAAACAATGTCATACACATTCGTACAAGGTTTCATCTTCATGAGTGCTACCGTTAGCAAGTTTGAGGAGTTAAGAGTTCCTGAGTTCCCTATTTGATGTTGTTCGAACAATATGTGGTTGTCATGGAAATGATGTAACATGCCTGCATACCAAGTTTCATCTCCATGCGTGCTACCATTAGCAAGTTTGAGGAGAAGTGCCTGAGGCTATTTGTAGTCGTCACAGAAACATGTAGTTGCCATGGAAATGATGTAATACGCATGCATACCAAGTTTCATCTCTATGTGTGCTACTTTTTTCATCTCCATGCGTGGTACCGTTAGTAAGTTGGAGGAGTGAAAAAGTAATTTTAAAGAAAATAGCCTGAGGCTATTTGTTGTTGTGGTCATCAGTAATACACATGCCCATCCCTATAATACAAGTAAATTAAAAATCCTGCGAATTTAAAAAAAGAGGCATATAGGGATGGTATAAAAAGAAAGGGAGACAAGATAGGGATGGGATACATGAAGCATGGTTAATGAACAGATATGAGCACTCTGACACCCCAACCCCATCACACAATCCCTATATTGTTGCCTGGTGTGCCACTCCATTTGTACTCTTGGTTACTCAGTTAGTAGCATGACTTTTTCGTATCTTCAAGCTAGAGTATTGTGTAATGTTGAATGTTTAATACTTCACCTAGGCAACAATATAGGGATTGTGTGATGGGTGTCAGCGTGCTCAAATCTGTTCATTAACCATGCTTCATGTATCCCATCCCTATCTTGTCTCCCTTTCTTTTTAGACCATCCCTATATGCCTTTTTTTTTAATTCGCAGGATTTTTAATTTACTTGTCTCCACTCATTTTTATATACTATATACTATGTATATCTCTGTGAAAGGGGGCAAGCCCCCTAAAAAAATAATAATAGAAAGGCTGTTGTCGTCATGGAAATGATGTAATACACATGCGTACTAAATTTCATCTCCATGTGTGCTGCCGTTAGCAAGTTTGAGGAGTGAAGAAGTAAATGGCTGAGGCTATTTGTTGTTGTTCAAATAATAATGTGGCTGTCATGAAAAGGATGTCATACGCATTGTGACCAAGTTTCATCTCCATGAGTGCTACCGTTAGTAAGTTTGAGGAGAAGTGTCTGAAGCTATTTGAACAATATGTAGTCATCATAGAAACATGTAATTGTCAGGGAAATAATGTAATACACATGTGTACCAAGTTTCATCTCCATGCGTGCTACCTTTAGTGAGTTTGAGAACTGAAGAAGTAATTTTTAAGAAAATTGCCTGAGGCTATGTTGTTGTTCAAACAGAGTGGTTGTCATGGAAATGATGTTCCACGCATGCATACCAAGTTCATCTCCATGTGTGGTACCGTTAACGAGTTTGAGGAGTGAAGAAGTAATTATAAAGAAAAAGTTCGTGAGACTTTTGTTGTTGTGGTTGTCATGGAAACGATGTAAAACGCAAGTTTCACCTCCATGCGTGCTACGGTTAGCAAGTTTGAGGAATGAAGTAGGTAATTTTAAAGAAAAGTGTCTGAGGCTATTTGTTGTTGTGGTCGTCTTGAAAACGATGTAATAAACGTGCGCACCAAGTTTCACCTCCATGCGTGCTACAGTTAGCAAGTTTGAGGAGTGAAGAAGTAGTTTTGAAGAAATTTGTCTGAGGCTTTTTCTAACAATATGCGGTCGTCATGGAAACATGTAATCGTCATGGAAATGATAATTATAATAGGCATACATACCATGTTTCATCTCTATGCGTGCTACCTTTGGAAAGTTTGAGGAGTGAAGAAGCAAATTTAAAGAAAAGTGTCGTTTACAAACATGTATTGTTGTGATTTTAATGTTGATGATTGAATACATTATGTGTACACTTTCGTTCACATAGCTCTTACCAATTGTGAGTTACACTGACACATGTGATTATAATGTATTGCCTTGGGATATTTGTTGTTGTTTACAAACAAATAAGTATGACCAGTCTCTTCGGGTGACGGATATCTACATTCTTACAAAATTTCATTACTATAATGTTGTTTTGTTTTTTAGTTATGGGTGTTGAATCTGAAGAAGAAGAAGAAGGAGGAGAAGAAGATGAACAAAACTCCCAATCATACCCCATACATCTATGTACTTAGTATACAAGTAAATAAAAAATCCTGCGAAATTAAAATAGGGAAGGTATAAAAAGAAAGGGAGACAAGATAGGGATGGGATAGTTAATGAACGATTTGAGTACGCTGACACCCCCAACCCCATCACACAATCCCTGTATTGTTGCCTGGTGTGCTACTCTTATAGGGGCTAAAGGTTACTAAAAGCAAGCATTCCTTCACCATCTCCCTGTTGTTTTTAGTAACATTAATACTGCCACATTCCCTTTAATTTAATTCCACTTGGACTCTAAGGGTGTAAGTTACTCAGTAGTGTATTGTAAGTTCTGAGTATTGTAAAGGTGAATGTTTAATACTTCACCTAGGCAACAATATAAGGATTGTGTGATGGGGTTGGGGGTGTCAGCGTACTCAAATCATTCATTATCCATGCTTCATGTATCCCATCCCTATCTTGTCTCCCTTTCTTTTTATACCATCCCTATATGCCTCTTTTTTAAATTCGCAGGATTTTTAATTTACTTGTCTCCACTCATTTTTATATTATACTCTACTACGTATTATCTCTGTGGAAGGGGGAAAGCCCTATAAAATTAATAATAGAGAATAAAGGCCTGTGGTCGTCATGGAAATGATTGTTTCATCTCCATGTGTGCTGCCGTTAGCAAGTTTGAGGACTGAAGAAGTACGATGTAATACACAAGCGCACCAAGTTTCTCCTCCATGCGTGCTACAATTAGCAAGTTTGAGGAATGAAGAAATGGTTTTATAGAAAATGGACTGAGGCATTTTCAAACAAAATGCGGTCGTCATAGAAACGTAATCGTCATGGAAATGATGTAATAGGCATACTTACCAAGTTTCATCTCTTTGTGCTACCATTGGAGAGTTTGAGGAGTGAAGAACTAAATTTAAAGAAAAGTGCCTGAGGCTATTTGTTGTTGTTTACAAACATGTATTGTTGTAATTTTGGTGTTGGTGATTGAATACATTATGTCTACAAAGTTTCGTTCCATTACTCTTACCATTTGTGAGTTATACTGACACATGTGATTCCATTATAATGTATTGCCTGGGGCTATTTGTTGTTGTTTACAAAGAAATAAGTATGACCAGTCTCTTCGGGTGATGGATATCTACATTCTTACAAAATTTCATTACTGTATGTTATTTTGTTTTTGAGTTACGCGAGTTCAATCTGAAGAAGGAGAAGAAGATGAACTAAACTCCCTATCCGAGTGGCCTGTTAGCAGTGGTTTATGTGCATGTGTGTTTTGCTTATCAATGCTGCACAACACACGCAACATATGTGCTATTGTTGCACTATTGCATGGTGGCACTTACACTAACATTGCTGATGTTTATTATTATTTTTTTGCAGATGGCCACCACAAATTAGTGCGATGAGGCTTAGTTACCCATGGTGGGATTGATGGGTACAGTAGACTTGTTGTCTACTTACAGTGTTCTGGAAATAATCGAGCTAGCACAGTTTACGACCTCTTTCTTTTAGCCATTCGTCAGTATTCGCTACCATCAAGAGTACGTTCAGATCACGGTCGGGAGAATTACCTCGTTGCTGTTCATATGTTGGAGCACAGGGGGACTCAGCGAAATAGTATGATAACTGGAAGTTCAATACACAACCAGCGCATTAACGTTTTTGGCGTGACATGCATCGATGTGTTACTGTGCTCTACTATCGTCTCTTTTATTTTCTTGAGCACCAAAATCATCTGGATCCCGATGATGATGTTCATCTTTATGCTCTTCATTAATTCTAGGTACATGTTGTAGGTCCATGAAAGTTCCAAAGATGGTGCACATGTATGAGCTATTGGTCTTGGGGCAGACCCGGACAAGCTATTGAACGAAATTTCAATTGTGGGTGATGAGCAGACTGTACTGCCTGTAACAAATCTTAGGAAACTACAACGTGTGTCAGAGTTCATGCTGCCAACATACAGACGAACATAGCATAAAATGCGTTCTTCATTGCCATTTGTACCAACAGCATTCTCAAGCATTCCAAGGACAGTTTCCACAGAAACTGTCTGAGCACAGTAGATTGTGAACAGATCATCAACACTCAACTCCCTCCAGAAAGGTCGATGCTGTTCTGGTATACCCGAATGTAAGAGCGAGAGGGTAGCGGATGGCTTAGAGAAAAACTCATAGGTGGCAACTTGGCTGAGTGTGTGTTGAAACTTAAGTGGAGTCGGCAGCTGCCTCACTCCAAAGCGACTAAATACTGATATAACAAGAGGCATCAAATCACTCGAAAATGATGGTTGCTTTTCTTTGGCTTCTGCACTTGCTCACTTCATAATACTAGCCTCATAGAGACTAAGGCTATCAATGAATGTATCAACAAGGACCTCAGATGAAACTGTAATGCTTGGACCAAACAAAAAACGGGCCAAGGTAGGAAAGGCTATTCGAATTGGGAGAATTCCCGTAACAATATAAGCATGCGAAATTATTGCTCCGATGATGGATATGACGGAAACATCCATTCCTGGGTGAACAATTGGACTGAGCAGGTTTGCTCCGTCAAAATACACCTTATACATTTCTTCAAAGAATGCTGAGAACATATCGCGAGAAACTCCCCCAGCATCGATAGCTTTCTTTGACACAAACTTCATCCGAAAAGGATATTCTTTAAATACTTTTGCCTGATTTTCTTGATAGAGGGTAATAACACCATCCAACAATTCACTTCTGCGTACTGCATGTGGACCACCACGATGAAAGGACATAGACTGAATAAATGCATCTCTGGTCTGAGAAGCTAATAGGAAAAAAATGAAAGTATAAGTCAGTCATTGCCAGTCTTCATAGTGAGATGAAAACCAAATCAAGCTAGAGTAGCGATATACCCGTTGGTATCGCTGTTTTTTTGTCGTTTGCTGAAAATGTAATAACAGACAGACTGACAGACACACACACACCCACACTTACAAACCAAGTACTGTAACCCTCGCTGCGCATGTGCGCGGGGGGTTAATTAGTCACTAGCTTGCACATGGTGGCATAAAATTTGGCACATTGAGGATTGTTATTGGCTGACCATTTTTCAGTACATCAGAGGCTTTCTGCCAACACCCTACATGCAAAAAAAATTAATATCATCATACACTACAATGGCTAAATATGTACTAATTTTGAGAGAGGGCCTCCCACGGCACACAAAAGCTATAATATTCTTAGACAACACTGGGTACAAACAATACCTGGTCAACAAGAGTAAACGGATGAATCAGATCTTCTCCCTCCTCAACAATAAGCATTATTTCCAGCCCAGTAACGGCTCTCTCTGGATCAACCAATGCTCGAGGATGACAGGTGTATATTCCAAATGGTGAACAAATCTCACTGTTGCAGAACACAAACTCATACAGGACCTGTGAGGATAGCAATAGTGTATCTGTGTTAAGATCTGTTTTGGTGTGTTTTGGGGAAAGGAAAAGGGAAGTTTCTTTCACTTATCGAGGCTCGTGGTATCAAGAGAAACTCCAGGTGCTTGGCGTTGCAGTGAGGGAGGTCCACTCTGACGTTTTGAAGGGGGAGGAAGAACTCATTTTCCAAGTCAAACGTGAGGAGTGGGATGGGGAGTTCACCGATCTTTGTGGTCCTGTTACAGACCGAGCAGTGTTATTGGCAGTTGTTGCTGGTCCAAGAGTAAATAACCACTGTATTAGGCTGGCAGCTATAGCACTAACATGCACTCTTTTACAGTCTGAACGGCTAACATCAGTGGCTCTCAAGGCACTGCAAAAAGTGAAACGACCATCTTCTTCTGCGGTGTTAAGGGACGTAAACTGGAGAAGAGCGACTGCGTCATTTCGCAACGTCACGTACAGTAGAACGGAGCTCCGTATACATGCACGCCGCTCAACCATTTCCTGGAGAGAGGGCGGGGTCTGGGTTATAATTACAGCCCTAGCTAGATAGGGACAACGCCCACCCATTGATATTTCTCGTTGCTACTCGGCCTGTCGTCCGATGCGGCTATGTCCGCCGTGTCGAAACTTGTTGGAGGGAAAGTAATCTCGTATAACCCCGATAAAAAGGAGTTTTGCAAAACTCAAACGTCATGCTTCGCAGGAAGTGGAAGGGTCCTGGGACTTTATTTCTCAGCTCACTGGTGTCCTCCTTGCCGGGCCTTTACTCCACAACTAGCTCAGTGGTATAGTAAGGTAAAGAAGAGCAGCAACGGAGAAAAGTTCGACATTGTTTTTCTTAGCTCTGATCGAGATGAAGCCCAATTTAACGAATACTTTCAACTCATGCCCTGGTATGCAGTGCCTTATGAAGATCGGGAATTGAAGGTAGATAGCTCAGTGAGTTGATGTATGTGTATCACTTACTGTCGTGGCTGAAAGAGGTAGTCCCAATACTGTGCTCTAAACGTATCTAATGTAAAGGTTATGCCTCTATTTGAGTGCACAATATATAAAAAAAATCTGGGGATTGTAGGAGATAAGATAGGGATGGGATGTACAAAGCATGGTTTGCGAAAAGATTGGGAGCACCATGATACCTCTGAGCCCATCACACAATCCGTATAATATTGTTTCCTAGTGCACCTCAACATGCTGGAGGTTGCACCATAGAATGGCACTTTCCCACAATGGTACAACACCATTATAGTTCCTGCTGAAATGCATAATGGTGAATGTCTCACACTTCACCTAGGCAACAGTATAGGGATTGTTCTCCCAATCTGTTCCCAAACCTATATCCTTCCCCTATGTTTTTACACAATCCCTAGGAGGGATCCATTTGCAGGACTTGGATTACTTGTCTTTATACTACGTAGCTATATTTGTTGGAAAGGAGGGGCAAGCCCCTGCTCTTTATTGCTTACGTAATCATAACTTAACTGTCTTGGGAATTATGTGATACACATGTGTACTAAGCTCCATGCGTGCTACCATTAGAAGTTTAAGAAGTAAAGCAGTACTTTAACAAAGTGAAGAAGAAAAAGTTGCCCTTGGTTTTGCCTTGTGTCAGCTTAGCTGTGCCCTGGTAGTTTAGTGGGTAAGACCACTCTACCTGGTGTCATGGGTCCAAATCCCACCCAGGGCAGCTCTTCCTTTTCCTTGAAAAGTCCTGGGTATTATTGACTTGTTTGCTTTGCCTTAGCCTTTGCCTTGAGAAAGAGGTTCGAATCGCACCCAGGGAAGGCGTTTTGTTATAATTATGTTAATTGACTTGTTTGTTGCATCAATTTGTTACATGTGTGGTACAAGTAATATTATTTCATATGACAATGCGTGTCCGCACACCTAGTTTAGCTGACTCCTCAGGAACTAAAAAGAGGATAAAATGTGCATTACAAAGCGATATTGCTGCATTAAACTGCCCTGCTCTTTGCTTTAAAAACTTTTGTTGACTGATGGCGGAAGAAAATGTAAAACTCAATTGTGCTGCTTTACACAGAATTGCTATGCCCTTAGCCTTTTAAAGTTGTGTTGGCTGTATGTAATAGTACCAGAAGCTGTACATTTCACAATCGCAAGGTGTAAAAGTAATGGTGACAAATGCAACTAAAAAGTTACGGTTGGCAACATATTTTGGCTCTCTTGTCGGCAACCTTGGCACTTAGTAGTTGACTTGTTTGCCTTGCTTTGCCTTTCTACCTCATTACCAAGTTGTTGAGACATGCAGAGTGTCGTGGGTTCGAATCCCACCTAGGGCAGCTCTTCTTTTTTTCTTGGAAAAAAGAGCTGTCCTAGGTGTTGTTGATTTCTTTGTTGTGCCTTTTACCTGAGAGTTTTCACATGCATTGCACACTCATGCGAAGCGGAGGGCAGGGCCATGCATGTTTCTTTGCTTGAAACAACGCTCGTTCCTGGCTGTTTATAACGGACTACACAGCTATGCTCCTGGCTTGCTAGAATATCTTGTCAGTGGTGTGTGGGTGGTGCAGCGTACAAATGCATATGCCCTGCACAAACGCAAATAAATGGCGACGTAAAGTCTCGTTTTGAGAGCTTGGAAGTTAGGCACCAATGCGGCTACTTAACTCTAGCACGTAATTTAGCACCATATATCATCTTGCACTTGTCTAACACTGAAAATTCCCTGCAGAGGTTACATTGACCCCTCTTACACTCACAGAACGAAGCTTCCAAAAGATTCAAAGTGACTGGGATTCCTACTTTGGTTTTTATTAATGCTGAAAATGGAGCTCTTATCACTACTGATGGTCGCAGTGTAGTAATGGATGACCCAGATGGTAAAGATTTTCCGTGGACTCCAAAACCAGTATTAGAATTGTTAAGTGGTGTGCTTAAAGCTCCAGAGAAAGATACAACATGGGAAGAAGTCCACAAGGACATTGAATATGTAGGAATCTACTTCTCTGCTCACTGGGTAGGTTGTTGCATTATTATTGAAAGTACAAAAGTTATTGTACACCAACCTACCAGGGTTTTTTGCCCATTGTAGGTGATAGGAGGGAGGAGGGTAGATGGTTTAGAGGGGTGGAGTAGGAGACCTAGAACACAAAATACACATGTATGAATTGTGAATGGCATTGTTGTTTTCTCCATTTCAGTGTACTGTTAGAATAAATATGAATTTTGGGTCTCTGCAAGAGGTTTTTTCCATTAGCCAAATTAACAATGTCATAGCCTGCCCCCTTCTCCTATTACGATTTATGTGATATAAGAACTGTTAGTAGCACTAGTTTATTACAAATTTCTACTTCTAATGCAGTGTGGCCCGTGTCGCGCCTTTACCCCTCAGCTTCTGGGAACATATCAGAAAGTGAAAGATGCAGGAAAGAAGTTTGAAATTATATTTTGTAGCTCTGATAGAGAGGAGGATGCCTACAAAGAATACTATGCGACTATGCCATGGCTTGCTCTGCCTTTTGGTGACAATAGGAAAAAATCCCTATCCAGAGTATTTGATGTCACTGGTAAGCAGTTTTACACCCAAACTGTGTATTAAGTGCATACAAACTAGTCTAGCAAGCAACAGCAAGTAGCAATAAGAATTGTAAGTGCAGGAATATATACAAGTATATGTACGTTACTAAGATGCCCTACATACCTTCAATGTCTATAGTTGCCTTGCCTTGTTGTGGCGTACGCCATTGCAAGGATGGAAACTATTTCTATTCTCGCGGGACAATACAACGTGGCACAACACCGACGGGGCAGTGCAAACCCAACCAAAGGCATCAATATTTCTGCTATAAGTGGAACAAACAGATAGAATGCCCAACCGATACTCAAACACTTCCCTCGCTGCGTATGCATACCGAAGCCACAAGTGCTCATTTCATTAGCTTCTTTTGGGAGTAAGGGTGGTTTACCGGACTAATTTTTGATTGTGGATATATGTAATGTTACAATGCTGCAGAACAACAACCTCTTTTAGCATTTTTGTTAAGGGAGTTTGTAACCACCTATTATTCCCGCTATAGCTCGCTGACAGTCTGACATGGACTAGCTACAATAGTAGATAGAGTGCAAGAGTCGATACACACCCTTCGTTGTGACTTCTTGTGCCTTCAAGATGCAAAGAGCAAGCGGACCCGGTCGAGGTAAGCCTATGCTAATTTGCATATTGGCTTGTTCACTTGCTTTTCACGCCACGACTTTTGAACGCAGTAGTTATACGAAAATTGCCTTTTTAAAAAAATGAAGCGATGAACCCGTTACTATCGCTGTTTTGTTGTCTTGTTGTGCATAGCCGCAGAAAACGTGGTAACAGACAGACAGACGCACAGATGGACAGACTCACTTACTAACCAAGTACCGTAACCCTCGCTGTGCATGCGAGCCGATGGTTAATCAGTAAATCGATAACGCATGGCCCAGCGAATCAATTCATGGTACCACACATACGTATGGTGGGGGTCGACAGTTCTAGTGCATGAAGTTTTGCACTGCAGTGCTTAATATGCTGTGTTAAGAACACAAAATTCTATGCACTACAATTTCTACTCTTCACACGTGAAACTTACCGTGTGCAATGTTAATTAAGTATCTTTTCAATACCTGAAGATGGTACATCAATGCGTCAACTCATATAAGTGCAAAACCCTCAGCAAATTAGAAACGTTTAACCTTTATGCATGCGCTTCACAGCTGATTGATGGGCTGGGCTATGCTTGTTCATTTACTCGTGGTCTCCCGTTAGTAGCTCATGGAGTCTAGCTGACGTGGGCTAGCTACTGATATATAGCATGTTGGACTCCATGCCCTCTGTTGTGCCTTCTTGTATCTTCAAGTTACACAGAGTAAGCTGATCAGGTCGAGGAAAGCCAGTGGGATTATGCATATTTCACTTGTTTTGGCGGCATATCTCTTAAACACAGTGGTTTCAGGAAAATAACCTTTTTATTTTTCACACACTAGTAGCTCTATAGACCACTCTCTAGCATGTAGAGCTAGAATAGCTGCCGACACACAGAAGGACACACCCTCGCTGAGCATGCACTCTGAGACTCAGTAGGACATGGAAAGCAAAACAAGCCCTGAGTTTAGAGGAATGTTGTCAACATTATTTCTACAGGCAAATCCGTACCACATAATATTTTTTCACTGTTTAAAAGCTGTAAGTAGTGCTTTGGCATATGGTTTTTGTAAAAAAGGTAAGGATATAGGGGAAATGTATGGTTTTCTGTTGAGCTATCCTTAACACTTGGCACGCATACGCAGTGAGTACGGTTCTTAGTTTGACATCACTTTTCGAGCCATTATTCGTGTCAAAAAGGAACACACATATTAAGGTAAAAAATACTTTGTTGGAGAGTTACGGCGTGAAACACAAGCAGAAGAGCCAATATGCTAATTACAAAAGGCCTGGTTTTGCCCATTTAGTACACTACCATGGTATAGAGGGGTGAGTATCCAATCTAACGTTGCCATAAGCACGTTAGAGCCAGACGGTAAACCATATAAGTCAGTTAGAGATCATGCAGCAAGCATGCATAAATTAGTGGGTGCTTTTCTGTGTATGCATCTTGTTTAGTTCTTACGTGCAAGACGTGTATACATACATAGACGCACAGGTTTGGGAGTATTGTGTCAGCAGATAACCCTAGTGTGTACAGTGGAGTGCTCCAGGACATTTTACATTGACAGAATATGCTTCATGAAAATTTCTGCAAAGTCTTACTACGTCCAGCTAAGTCTGGTTTTGCTTTTGCAGTATTATATGGCTTAGTTAAGTCATCCTTAAATAGAGATATTCACAAAAGTTTCTAGTTTAGCCTTGAAGTTTTTTGCAGGAATTCCTACATTGATAATACTGGACAAAGAAGGAAAGTTAGTCAACAGCTCTGGTCGTGCTGCTGTAAGCAAAGATCCTGAGGGGAAAGGGCCGGGGGCGTGTACAATTCCGGGCGGCTTGACCCTGAGGGGGCAGGGGGCGTGGGGGGGGGTGGGTCGGCAGGGGATTCTTGGAGCCCTTGCGTTGGGAAGGTGGGCGGGAGGCCAGGGGGCGCCCTAACAGTTGTCGCGGAACGCCGCCTGGTTTCTGGGGGATGAAGGGTAATGCCCGGGGGGGCGGGGGTTTGTGCGTCGGGCAAGGGGGGCGCGCGGATGCGGGGGCCGGGGTCTCTGGTTGGGGGAAGGGGAAGGCGGGGGTCGCGGAGCGGCGGGCGGTGGGGGGAGGGGGGGGGGGGGAGGGGGGGGGGGTGGGGGTATGTGTGAAGGGGATGGTGAGGGGGGCGATGAGGGTGTGGGCTTCGGGGGCAGGGAGGGAAGGGGCGTGGGGCGGGGGGGGGGGAAGGGGTAAGGGGGGTGGGGCGGGGGGGTGGTGCGGGGTGGGGCGGGGTGGGCTGGGGGTGGTGGTTTGCCCTGTGGTCGGGGGGGGGGGTGTCCGTGGGGCGGGTCGGTGGGATTGGTCGTGTGTGTTGGCGGGGTTGTTGTGTTGTGGATGTTCGCGGGGGTCGGAGGTGGGCTTGGACGTGTTGGCTTTTGGTGTAACATTTCTTTTGGGTGGTACTGGGCGGTTGGTGGTCTCCCGGTTGGGGGGTGTTTGTTTTTTTTGTGTTTTTTGTGTTGGTTTCTGGGACGTGCTTCTTTTGGGTTCTTGTTTTGTTGGTGATTCTCCTTGGTTTTTTTCTTTTGTACGTTAGCCTCTGCGTTGTTTTTCTTTTTACTTTTTTCGTGTTTTATTTTTTTGGTTTGCGTTTTTTTGTTTTTTTTCTTTTTACTTTATACTCTTTTTCTATTCTTTTTGTTGGCTTTTTTTTGTACGTAAGCTATTAAAGTAAATTAAAATTCTTAGATGGTAACTAAGAGCAATGAGTCAAAGGGATGACTGGTCCGACTGCGGGCTAACTACAAAAGGGGGCGTTTTAACTTGCGTGTGCACATTTTCCATCACACAAACCCTGTCGCAAAGCCATGGTGCTAAATAGTAACTACTTATACATTATGTGGAGACCTTTGTGCACCCAATGCTAACCCGGACCAGTTCTATTTCGGTGACTGTGCACCACGTGCCACGTCTGTTAACAATCATAGCTGGCACAATAATGCTATTGCCTGTGTCTTGTGTACCACATTAACGTACAATACAAGTTTAGATCAGACTATTACTAGGAGGAGCGTAGGCATGTAAGTATAGGCGAAACAGAGGCGCAACGGGAGGGGAGATAGAAAGGAGCCGTGTAATGATGAGTGCCCACACAAACTGCCTACGTCTTTTGTTGTGGGGGTCTGTCCGCTTATAGTGATTCGTAGAAGTGCACCTTTTGTGGTGACCGGTACTGGGGGAGTACTAACTTCTTCCGGCTGCTTTAACGGCCGTGGGTTCTGAGGGTATTCTGATCATGCTGGCATTTATAATTTTAGAAATGTTACCTAAAAGAGCGGTGCGACACAAAACAATAGGGGCCACAGTGAAAATGACTTATAGTAAGTTGAGTTTACATTCTTAGTAACACCCTAAACAAATTTGAGCCCTTATATTACTGCCCACCACTCATTTATCATGGCATAACTTAGTTTGAACTGGCCTTGTATCAGATTGACCTGGAGTCCTGCAAAATGGTCGCCGACTGATAGGTGTCGTTGTGCCAGGTAAGGCCAGGTAGCTCTAGCCTCTCCTGTAACTTGATCGCCGGAAGATGAATTTGCGGTTCACGGTCAGGCCATTCCAATGGCTCACTCTATTACAGGAACCTCCCCTACCCATACTTCGCCCTTCTGCCGAGGTATCTGCAGTGAGGACCAGAGCTTACTCCTCAACCCACCAAATACAGTGTTGACAGAGGGGGACCAGAGAAGAACTCCTATGGTGGAGAGACCACTTCACTAAGCGAACGGGTGGGAGCCTGCGATAGTTCATACCTCCTCAAAATCAAAACTCGATTGCCTCGAATCTAAAAAAAGGTGGGTTTGGGTGTGCGACGGCGGTCCTACAGAGTTCATGGGAGAGTAAAATTCACATTCCCAACTGCCCTGTAGACTCATAGAAGGCTTCCCTGGAAGTGAAGTGTTTTTGCCAAAGGACAAAAACAAACGACTTCCATTCTCCAAAATGGACCAGTATTTTAGCACCGACACATCCATCAATAACAAATAGGGGGAAAGAGTCCCGCAGTTGAAAAGCCTGGCCAAAGCAGATTTTGCTATGGTATATGGACGAGGGGAACATTCTCCTCAAAAGCCATAGAACCCTGGGTCCAGGTGCGGTGTAAACACCCATAGCCGACGACGATTGCTCAATTGTCATTGATACAGAACCTGGTCAGCACTGCGCCTCCACCAAACCCGTGTACCCCAGCCAAGTGCCTCCATCAGAGAAAACCGACCACTCTGACCTCTGGAGTGGACCTGTTTCCCACAAGACTGACTCACCAGCGCTCCAGTGACACATGTGTGTTTTCAGCTGGGAGACATAGACCGATGGCCATGGTTCACGGACAAGCCACTCCCAGGAATTTGGTGCAAGCCTAAGAACAATTTTCTATACCCAACCTCTCCGTGAATCTCCTAATCGGCACCTACATACTGCAACAGCAAAGCCGAGCTGCCTCCTGGTTTTTCGACCCGACAGCTTGGAAAGCCACCAGGCGCTCGGGTACCCAGTGCTATCTATAAGATGCTGGAAGGTTCATCATTTGATACCCCCAGAGGAGGAACCCTGACACAGCCCCCCCCACTACAGCCCAGACTCCTTCTGGTGGTTGCCCCAAACTAGTGTGGGCTTTCGGGATTTCTCCAGCAGCAAAAAGATACAAGGATGCCAGGGTTCTCAGCGGGAGAGAACGAAACTGCTACTGGCATCAGTAGAGGACAGAAGTCCTACCAAGCACACACAGACAACCCTCATTAGCGGGAGTTCCGA